>CAEGAF010054706.1:0-22847 GCA_903067075.1 Micropoecilia bifurca | reverse complement strand
TGACAAAATACCATCCAGTCGGGAGGAGAAATCCGATTTCAAACTTGCAATTGCAGCCAGTATTGCCTCCGAACCAGGCTCAACCGTCCTAAGCTTCTCATGTAGCTCGCAGTGTTCCTCCTCCATTGTCTCGCACGCGGTGGTGTTAGCCTCGCTGCTAACACAGCTAGCTTCAGAGCTCACCTTAGAAGTGAAGTTAGATAACTTCGATTGAGTCGGCTTACTGGAGTTTTTACTGGGCTTCCTTTGTGGGAGAGGCATCACAGCTGTTTTAAATGTCGTTGAGTGTCACTTGTAACAAGTATTTTCCAGGATTTCACAGAAAGGTAGCGGAGCTGAGGCGAGCACGTCCTCCTCAGCAAGCCGCCATTACCGAGTCTTCAGACTGAACTTTTTAATTTTGTTTTAAATCAGCCACAAACACGTGACCTAAATGTGTCCAGTTACCATCTTCAACAGGTTGACGTACTCAGAAAAATCAGTCACTGTTTTGTTCTGTGCCTTTTTCTGGTGATTGCCCCAGCACACGCAAATGTGCTATGAGGAGCGAGGAGCCGTATTATGGAAAACTGAATCAGTTATTGAAACCAGAACTACTTACAAACCTTGATAATAAACCTTGATACCGAAACTGACTCATTTCCACTTGTCTCAGTTCTGTCAGATAGATAATTTTCCCAAATTTCACCAAGCAGTTGTTAAGGTCTAATTAACAGTGGAGACTTTAGGAACACCCCCACTTTTACACAGCGTCCAGTGTGTATTGTAGCAGTTAACATGCTAAAGCTATCTCAGACTTGTAGGTCCACTGGGTTGATATTATGCAGCTCTACAATTTGAAAAAATATTAGAAAATGGCAAGTATTTACTTTTTTATTTTCACAGGGCGACTGGATAATAGTCTGAAGCTGCGCAGTTGGTAGAGCTGTTGCCTTGCAACAAGAAGGTTCTGGGTTCAATTCCCGGCCCCGGCCTTTCTGCATGGAGTTTGCATGTTCTCCCTGTGCATGCGTGGGTTTTCTCCGGNGAGTGTGTGTGTGCATGGTTGTTTGTCCTGTGTGTCTCTGTGTTGCCCTGCGACAGACTGGCGACCTGCCCAGGGCGTACCCCGCCTCCCGCCCGGAACGCCAGCTGGAGATGGGCACCAGCAACTCCCGACCCCACCAAGGGACAAGGGTGCAAGAAAATGGATGGATGGACTGGATAATATTTGTTAATGCAATACCACTTTAAGCAATATTCCCAAGATATAATTGGACTGCAGTTAAATATTTTTTATATTTCGCTGCCTTAATAGCAGAAGTTTTTAGGTGGAAATAATTAATATGTTTTCCCTATTATCCAGATAGACTTCTGCCTGTCTCACTTTATTTTGTTTTTTGCACTAATAGTGGATTTATATCATATAACTCCTGTGTTCTGCAGGAATAATAAGTATTTGACTCAGACTCAGTATTTGCAAACACTTTCTCTGATTCAGTAGGATCAACATAATGTTCATGTGAACGTCGCTACCATTCACTAATCTACTGAAAGCAGTGCTGTTGGAGGGAATAACAGCAGCTCATGAATCTCCGGTGAATGCTTCCTGAGGATGCCTGATGTGACTTAAGACTGAAGTTGCATCACTTGAGCTCAGCAAATGACCTCTGACCTTTGAGACTCCTCAAAGTCCTTTGAAAGAGTGTTTTTGGGACAGAAAGCATTAGGCGAGCTAACTGAGCGCACCGATGCTGTCGCTTTCTGTACACGTCAAAGCTGGCAACAACAGCACATTTATGCTGTGAAAGAGACTCGAAGAGACAAACTGGTCAGCCGATGTCTTCTGCAAGGAGCGTGGGAGAGGGCAAAAAAAAAAGGAGCATAAAAAGGAGAGAAAACAGACAAGTTTGAATTTTTGCCTCGGTCTCTGCATGCCTGACTAATGACAGAAGATCAAAGCCATACCAGGCTTCTGACAGGTGGAATGAAGAACGTGGGAGAGGGTGACAGTAACTTTACTCCTTTATAAACTTGGATGTGAATGGCTTCTGGCTAACATTTGCAATCAACGAAGCACACACACAGCTACTGATGGATTGTACATGGAAACCGTAATGTTTTGATATGCTTGCTTACTGATTGGTTTGACAAGAGTCACTCCAGACTGTTGGGTATTTTCACTTCCTTGTGTGTAAGAGGTACAAAGTTAAATTTGCAACAATATCCTTTTAAAACTTAACTTATGTACCATGAAAGTTTGTAAGTGCTGAAAATGTTTTGTATTTTAGTTGCAGACAGGTTTCTACGTTTGAATGACCATATACATTTTAAAGTCACACAACTACATGTGCACTCGAAAGGGAGGTTTAATTGAAGGCTAAATTGTGGGTCAGAAGTTTAAATTGCTCATTGTAGTGATTAAAGTCAGATCAGTTGTGGACTTCCTTTTAATGACACATTTAAAACTTATTTTCTTTTGAATTTTTTTTTTTTTGCGCATTGAAATCTATAAACAAGAACTGGATGCACCATTTCTTGTAGATTTCTCTAATCTATACACGGTCAAATTACACAAGCAAAAATAGATAACCAACACTCATTTTTACATAAATGTCCTTTTCTACATTGCATCTTGGATACAAACTAGTTGATTTCCTGTCACAAATCCAAATTTTGAATATATTTGAGGTCCATGTTCTTCTATGTTCATTTATTTCCTTTCAGCTGTAATGTGGAATATTAACCAGTTGTGTCCAAGCTTCAACCATTAAGTTATTCATCCTGAATTTAGAGATACATTTCCTATTATTTCATCCGGTTTCTGAAATATACATCCTTTTTCTGAACATTTTCAGCAAAACAGTTTGACAACATGATTCTGCTGCAGCCACACTTGATAGTAGCTGTTTCTTTAAGTTTAATCTAGTAGTGCAGCGATTACAGTTTTCTGTCCAATCACTGTTCTTAAAAAGCGTAACCTGCTGATTCAGATTTTGGTCAACACCAATTTTTTTCTTTGACAAGTCGCTAAATTTAGGCCTGAAGCCGCTAAGCTGGCAACAGTGGGCTGACTTTTGTTAACTGTGGACTGTAGAGATTGGAGGATAAGACAAGGGTTTTAGATGCAAGTATCGGCTGATCTCTAATGTCCCAGAAATACAAAAATTAGGGCCAATTTATTGGTGCATCCTCAATTCCACAACACACAATGTTTGTCATTTAGACCTAAACTATCAGGGCAAGAAGCTATCTTGTCATATTGCAAAATTATTGTTTTCGGAATATTACGTTGTTGTTCCTGAAATATTCTTGATCACACTAGCTTTTCTTTGGGGGCACATGTCGAGCCAAATGGTTAAAAACTGAAACACAGTTTGTTGTTCTAACACATCAAAGCAGAATTTGGTGTCAGTAAAACTTACATTGAATTTGTGGAATGGCTCTAACGTCATCTCGTTTTTAAAATATGTGACCTGTGATTAGAAGCCAGCCAAGCTACAATAGCAGAATTAGTGGCGTTAATTTAGATCGTTTGCTAAGATGTGTGCTGAAGCATACAACCAGAATTATGCCAGAAGCTTTTGATGTCAACAAAAAGGTCAAAATACAACTTGCAAGGGCACTTTTAAGAAATATTAGTGCTGTTGGAAATAGGTTTTACTAAGAGGATGTTAGAGAAAAGTTGAAGTAACTTCAAACTTGTACATCCAGCTCTTGTGTGTAAAGTTTTTTGAAGTTATTTGTTTTGAAATCATTTGACATTGGAAACAGAATAGTTAAACTAAATCATTAGAAATTTAAAATCATTATAAGATTAATTTTCACAATGAATGGCTCCAAACTTCTCATCCTTTAGTTTATCGGTGCATTGTGTTCCTGTTGTCTCAAGTGCAGATTTACAGAAATTTGGTAACTATAAAAAGTCATCACAAGAGGGCAGCCTAGCACAATGATCTGCAGTAGACCTTCATTCATGCAGCTATAATTAAATCTGTTGGATCATGTTTGTAGCTGTCGGTAGATAATTTGGCCTATTTGGATGCTTTTATGACAGGCCAACATCCTTAGGAGTTTTTAAAAGGGCACAATTGGCCTTTAGTTTTCCCAACTGTCCTTGTTTGTTCAGAAGTATGCAGAGAGCTCTGATCTTCTGAGGTTCCCCGACCACTCTGGTATCTACAGTCGGGCTGAAAGAAGTCATGAGTGCTGCTCTTAGTAAAAGGAGCAGAAGAAGAGGAGAGGTGAGTTTTCCTGAACCCTCATCAGACGGCAGAGGAGAAAAGGGGAAGAAGACCATTGTGTCCAAGCACTGAAGATGATGAAATTCAAGATCCCCGTGCTCTGGCTTCGTCTTAATCTCGGGGCCCAACCTTGCGTTAGGCTAATCCCTCTCTGTCGAATTACTGGCCCTGTCTAGATTGTATTTTGGCATTGAAAAAGGTAGTGTTAAACACTACCTTTTTTCCCTCCCCTATTTGTTCGTCTGACAAGGCGAATCACATAATCAAAAGATGGAAAGAGGGAGAGAGAGAAAGCAATGGAGTGAGGTGGATGGCTGCAAATGGCTGCGCAGTAGTATCTCTAAATTGCATGCCACCCTTGCCTTTCACCCTTTTTCAAACAGCCACATATTATCAAAAAGGTGGGCAAATTGAGAGTCAGAAGATTGGACAGCTATATTTGAAGGCATTGTGCTGACAGGCCCTTTTGTGTGTGCATAGTGGCAGGGGGGTTAATGTGCGTATGTATGTCTGTGTGTATTTTCTCTGCGTTTGCATATCAGCCAGAGCTGGAGATTGGAGACCAACTTCACTCATCTTCAAAGCTTTGTGAGAGGATTTAAATAACGTGCACAGACACTCACACAGGGCTGCTGTATTTAAAGGCGAGAAGCTATCATGTCAGAATACATTGAATATACAGTGATAGACTCCAAAGCCCACTCTGCCTTGCTCCTCCCCCATCGTTTACCCTTTCAGTCCTACTTCAACAGTTTTTTCCCCTTTGTGCACATTACATCAATGTCACCAAGGACGGAACGTATTTCTGACCACGTATGGATGCTCTGCTGTTTGGCAACCTGTCTTAACATGTGTGAACAACCACACAAGAATTTTTAATTCTTACAGTATTTAGAGTTGAGGGTTCTCTCACTATATATAAGAAAGGACTTTGGAGAAAAAAGGATGTTGGCATGGCTTTACTCAAATAACAATTAGGGATGGACCAATTTGAAAATTTTGACCGATATTAAAATTGCTGATATAGCAAAAAACCAAAATGTACTGCTGCTATTTATAACAAATAAAATAAATATGCATTTTATTATATTTCCTACCCATTTAACACACCAAATGCCCCCCCACTTCCACCAGAAAATAAACCAGTCATCCCGCTGACTAGTTTCTCTTCGGTTTATCCCCCGCTGCACCACCACCAACGTTATGTAACTAGAGTTTACATCAGGTCTATAAAATCCAACCCAACCCATCCCTGTAGGCGTTGTGTCCGAGCCTGATCTGACTAAATGAATTTGAATTCTAAGCCCGGGCCCAAATAAACCCGACATATTTTAATTAAGGTTTTTCTGTTTTTGTTTAATTTATTTAAGTAAGCCGTGTAAGTTCTCCTGTTCTTGGCTTTTGTTTGACATCTTTCAGCTCCATTTTGTCACTTGTTGTAGTGGCAGGGTGAGTCAAGTGGAAATCCTCTAGGATGTCTTATTGATGGGAGCGGAAAATTGCATAGTTGCTCACCGGAGTCTAATGAACTTCTGCACTTTATTTTCTTTCTTTCCTACCTTAACATTTTTAAACTACTTCCTCTATTTAAATTATATTAGGCAGATCATCATAACTTTGTTGCACATTCTTGTTTGGTCGTCTTAGTACTGTATCTATTACAGTCTCATTAAATATGCCACAGAAACTGAGCCTGACCTGTCTATCGAAGAAATACCTTTGGCCTGGCCTGGTCCGAATTTTGGGTCATGCTCAGGCCATAAATTTAAACTCTGCATACGACTTAACAATCACCACATTGCCAACCCAACTCGTTTCACCCCCTTCTGAAACACAAACACAGACAACAAAAAAATGAAAATAAACATTTGCTTTTGATGTTGGACCAGTTTCACTTCTTGGACCGATGCAGACATGTTAAAATGACCTTTACTGACTCAAGCCACCTAAATCATGTAAATGTTTCAACATCAAATAAAATAGTATGTAGGACATATTGTCGTACATAATACATAAGAGTGCATCTCTACTGTAAAGGGAGTGCACAGAATAGTCAAAGATCCTTTGCCCTGAATACTCCAACCTGGTAAAATGATGTAGCGAGATCCTCTCCTGTTGGCAAAGATGGATTCTACAAAGTATTATCAAAAAGAGTGTCCATATTTGTTGCACATAAACATTATGTTCTCAAAATTGAATTTCTCCGAACCTAATTTATTTGGCACAAAATAAGAGCGGAGTAGGCAGCCTGCGTTCTTCAGCATTAAGCACACCTTCCCAAACACACACCCTAGCTTTTCTTTGTATCGCACCCAAAGCCACATTGCCCTCCTCCCCCTCTCCCTGTCTGGAACATATTACGTAGGCCAGTGGCTTGTGAGCACCGACTGGGCCTCGGGGAAGAAAAACACAATTATTTCAGCTCCTGGCTATTCACGCAAAGGTGACAAAAGCTGGTATGAAGTATGAAATCCTAAAAGTTTCTCCTGTGTCGTGGCCGACAAATTGGGATTAATTTGTGATTGTGTGCATGCGTGTGTCACAGAAGTTTTCACCTCTGCTCATTTTTAAATACTTGTTAGGACTCAATAGGGTTCATTTATTGTGTCAGAGGAAACGGCATGTTCACTTAAAGTATTTGCATGTTCCTGCAATGATAATTTAAGCTGAAATGTGCTTGATAGTTCAAAGCTTAGAGAATGTACATTATTTCCTGTGTGGGTGGGTGTAAGAAGGCAGGCGGTTTGTAGCATTTGATCACACATCCATACACGCTTCCCAAATTAATTTAATCTAATTAATTGCCGTTCAGAGAGGGGACAGATGCTTGTGATTACCCCCCACGCTCAGACTCCCCTCTGTGCAGGCACACACACCGCATCAGAGGCACACACACACACACATGCACACAAACACACACACACACCTATTGCAACTGTAAATGCCTGCATGTTCTGCCTCTTTTCTTTGTAAGGCATTACCAGCTTGTAAAAAATAAGAATATAATGCTCTTACTCTCGTAAACATTACAATGTAAATGTTTTTGTTTCATATTGTTCTGTTTTTGTCAGACAAATAGAAGTATTTGCTTGAGTTTGTATCTGGCTTTGTGTCCTGTAAGATGTATGTCAGGGCAGTGTGTGGTTGTGTCTCTGGGTTGTAGGTGACTGTGGAGGCCGGGTGGTCCCTGCTGTCACCCTAATAGGCTTATTGGCCCCTAATCCACACCACACCACCCTGTCACATGGTCAGTCTGCTGACTAAAAGCTGCTAACGCCATGAGGTTCCTGTGCGGTTGCGTTTCGCAGGTGTCAAGAATATATGTGACCATCTGAACTTCTGTGCTGTCTCTGCTGTTCAAGACATTTGCATTCTTGACTTCTCGTGACTTGTGCCCACTCAGTGTGAAAATTTGCTTCTTGACAGATAAATTGTTTTATTTTGTCTCGTTAGTGGAGGGGTGCCCAAAGTCGCTCCTCGAGGGCCAGCATCCTGCATGTTTTAGTTCTCTCCCTGGTTTAGCACAAATGATGGCTTGTTTAGAAGCCCTAAGAGGAATATTGAGAGGAATCAGCATGCCAATGGTTGATTCCTCTACCATTGACATGTTTGCTGCTCTTTGAGCTTTTTCGCCAAATATGGACTCGAAGGTTTCCTCAAATGGCTACTTTTCTTAACAATCACCACAATTGAACAAACTAATAGAAAACATGCGGCGATGTTTGCGTTAAACATGGATGTCCCTATTTACATTCATAAATAGGGATATCCATGCTATGTGAATAAAGCATAAAATGGCCTTTATTCACATTAAAAACAACTTCAAGTCATATAGTGATTCCTGAAAACAGTTTGGAACTCTTCAGCAGCCTGCCACAAAAAATAAATAAAAAGATAGGATTTTAACTTGTGCTTCAGGGTTAAATCTTAAACTGAGTTTATATACATCCGTAAAAAACGGTGTGTTCTCTCAAAATAATAATCACAGTTTGGTTAAATTATTAAATTGTCACTCATTTTGAATAAAAATTCGGATGCTTTTTTTTAAAACCCGCATACTTTACCAGAGTTATTCAATTGCAGGTAAAAGAACAGATGCACATGCTTCTCCATGCTATCAGGCTCTGCTTTGTAACGCTGCTGGCACACACATCTTTTATCTTTGCACGCGTGCCTATTTTTGCTTATGTGCCTATGTTTGTTAATTAAGCTGATTAAACCGTTGCCCAGTTGAGCTAGAGCCTTGCTTCTGTGCCTCCTCTAATTCATTTCATACTCCCTTTTTCTCTGGCTCTTTTATGTTTCTGTGCATTTCATCTGTCATATTTTTGACACGGTTGCTCTTTTATCTTATTCATTCTGTCATCTTTCGTCCTTGCACCGCACCACTCATGCTGTGTTCTGTGTGTGTGTCGGTGAAAGACCCATATGTCTGCAGCGAGTCCTGTGTACGCCATGTGCACGCAGCCTGTGTATGCTCTGACTTGCATGTGTGAGAGTGTACTTGTGAAAGTGACTTGTCCCACTGGTCCAGGTTGTGACCTCGACTTTCATCTCCTTAGTCTGGGGCTTCAGCCTCCCGTTGCGATTCGTTTCCAGCCAACAACACAGCAGATGCCACCAGACACCAAAGCAAACACTGACAGTTCGTATGTACATATGTCCACCTTCTCAATTAGTCAATCATGCATTACCTATAACAATTTATGCATTTAAATATAATCAAATATGAATGCCTTTTCCACAAAATTGTTTTTTTTTTTGTCCAGGGAATCTACTTACACAAGAGAAACATACATACTGACATAACTCTTTTTGTTGAGCATGGGGTTTATGTAGAGCTAACTGGAAATCAAATGCAGCATAGTGGCTAGATTATGTTATCATGCTGGTATCAAAGATTTATGACCCTTGGCCTGGATTTCTTAAAGCTTTAACTGAGAAAAGTGTGTAATGATGTGTCCAGCTCACAGGACTATACAAAATGCAGGTTTGGGTACATATGAACAAGGCAAAGCTTAAGCAGTACTTTAGGAAAAATACCTTTATAGATAAAAAAAACATTTGTTATGTTTTGCAAATATAGAGAATGTATTCTGTCCAGTTTTGGTCAGTCTTTTCCAGCTGACTACTCAAAATTCAAATGTTTCAAACAGGAATAATGGTTTCTTTCATCTTATTTGCAATTTGGGAATATTTCGTTATCCAAAAGGGACATTAAATGCTGTAACACTTTTCATTAAAGTAAGAGCCATAGTGGTTTATGATGCTGTAGACTTGAAGGATCGCCAGTAGCAGATACTCTTTTAGTAAATCTGAAGAGGTGTATGACAAAAGACTCTTTGTGTATAATAGTCTCATAGCTCGTAACAGCTAATAGTTTAGTTTCCAGGCAACAGTGACAATATTCCGCAGGAATCTGTATTGGTTGACACCATCACTTGTTGGCAAGCACTGCCAAGCCACATCATTTGCCTTTGCTGCTTCTCTTTAAATCTTTGTCTGGCAGAGAAAGTCTGACAGATGTTGGAGTCAGGGTTATGATACAAATAAGATGTAGTAAACTTACACCTCACATGACTGACCTGCTGTTTATGCTGTTGTTTTTCATTAGAATTGGATTTCTTTATGTTTCTGGACATGTAAAGTCGCCAATATCAGTTGACATGAGGGAACATTTTCGACTCGGCCAATAACACATTCCTGAAACATTTATCCATTTTTCTGATATGTGTGCTCTATGCTAGTTTGCAACCTCTACTTCTTGTTTCTTACAGCTGTGCATAACGTAAATATCTTACAAAATTACGCTGGACAATGCCTACTGGAATTGATCCAATTAGGTGTAAACACACATAATTCACATTTTATTTATTTTTTCTTATTGGGAACATTAAAAAAACTCAACAAAATTACTTAAGTGACAATCGGTTAGAAACACAGCCAATGTGACAGTACAACATAAGAACTACTTCCTTTCTTACATAAGCAACAGGAGGAGTCTCAAATATACATGATACCAAGCTTAAAGCATTTATCTTCATATCCAAGAACCATAATAATAGCTCTGGAACAGTGGTAGCAGCGACTGAGTTGTGCTTCACAAGACACACAGTCTCAAAAAACTGTTTAATTCAAGACATCTTAGAAGCTGAAGGAACTCATCTCTGTCAGAAAGCTAATAAGGTCTGTTAAGACTTTGGAGAGTCAGGGTCACATTAGGTTTCTTCTACCAAACTGTATTTACCCCATTCCCTTTTAGTTAGTTTTTGAGTTAGTATTTTTGAATTTTACGTTTTAGTTTATTTTTTGCCCACTGTGTCTTCTTCCAACAGTCGTCTGAGGTTGTCCTCAATTACCTTGGGACTTTCAGTTGACTCTAATCACACTTTCCTGCCTTGTCTTTCCCCTCATCTCGTTTCTGTTATGCGTTATACGATGACGATGGGTGGCCAGACGCTCCTGCTGGGAAGCGAGGCACAACTGTGAAACGTCAGTTGAACAGTTATCTCCTCTGCCTTGCTTATTTATTTTGTTCTCTTAGGACTTAAGATGGCTGCCTGCGATGTAGACATGCCTGTGTGGGTCGCCAAATAGCGGCCTCTGCAAATCCCCCTGTTTATCCACAAGCTTGACCCATTGGGCATGAGTGGGCGGCATGTACCCTGGGTGTCTACCGGCGGTGGCGAAAGGACATGTGTGTATGCATGCAGGCGTATGTGATGAACGTACCTTAAATTTGTGTTTAGTGTGAATCATTCCAGATTATCGCTTGAAAATCCACTGTCGGTGAGTACGTGTGAGTGCCTGTTTTGGATGTGAAGATGCAAAGGGTTGAACACACACACACACACACACACACACACACACACACACACACACACACACACACACACACACACACACAGACCGAGTTCTTGGCAAACGGAGGCAGTTGTTCTGCTAAGTGACAAAGAATAGGGGTCTTGTGATGTTTGCTGATGCCAGTGCTAAGACAGCTACTGGCGGAGCGAGTGATCCATAACTGATCTGTACTTTGGATCTTTTTCAGAGTGCCACACCCAAAGAGTTCCAGGTGTTAGACTAAAGCCTGAAGTTTTAAGGAGAAAAAAATTTTATTGAAATCAAAAGACATATTGTTTTGAGGCTCCTGTAGTTTTCAAATTGCCTTTTGTCCTCCCCCTCCTCCAATTCAAACAAAGATTGCTTCCATGCATGGCAAAGATGGCTGATGCATGCTAAGAATATTGCAAGAACCATTTTAGGTTGCATGTAAATGCACATAAATACAATCTGCTAACTGTATTGTTCTTTCACAGAAAAACAGAATTTCAAAGAACAAGCACTCAAGCATGCAACACACACACACACACACACACACACACACACACACACACACACACACACACACACACACACACACACACACACCAAGTCGCACCAGCTTCTTATCCAATCCCTCCACTAATTCCCCCTTGGTAGAAGGTGTTCATTGTTTCTCTTTCATTCTAATCTCTCCTTCTCCTTTTTTTCAAAATCCATATTAGATTCTCTTTGAGTTGGCCACAATCGGAGGCACTGGAGCAGAGCATCACCCTGCTAATGCTCTTTGTCTCCCCAGATTTGTCACTTAGCATGGAGAGTACACCTTTGTCATGGAGCAGGGTGGGAAAGAGGCAGACTCTCACTTGGGGCAATTGTTTCTTGTCGGAGGCCATCTTAACCCCTTTTCCCTCCCTTCTCCCTTAAGCAAATCAGCTTTGCCCTGGATTAGAGCCCTATCATAGCTCTGTCAGATCTCAGCAGCCTGCCAAAAACTGCAAAAACAAACAGATCCTTAAAGTTGGATGGAAATTGCTTCCAAAAAACAATTCCACATTATCTTCACCTTGATATCTCCACTTGATATCTCTTAAATATAGATGTTCAAGTCAGATTTATTATTAAAACTCATGATCTTCTTAGCCTACTATGTTATCTCAGAATGAAACTTGAACAGTATTGTGCATTATCATCCAACGGACATCACAATATGTTATTTAAAAAAAAGAATTGGCTGTAGAAAATCTTTATTGAAAACACAGTTGAGTTACCTTCAGAGTTCTAGCAGACATTTTTTGTCATGAATTTATATAACATAATTAGCATTTGAAAGTAAATTGTTCGTTTGAGTTTTATTGGTTGCTTCCTTCAGTAGTGAAGCAAAAGAATGATGAAATATTGAAGAGCTTTTTCACAGCTGTTTTGGCATTTCAATAAACTAAAAAGAGCAAACATGTTGTGTTTCAACATGTGTAACAAAAAAAATCCTCTCTGGATTATTGCGCAACGAATACATATTCCTTACCTCACAATTAGTTTCCCAAGGTAGTTTTGGATGGGAGTAGAGGAGAGACAGAAGCCTAAAGACAACACAAGTTGGCAGTTTTAGAGTCTGCCTCTAAACCTTCAGAAAGAGAGAAAACAAAACCGAGAGACCACAGTTTGTTTTTCTGCTTCTGAAGTGTGTGTGTGTTTTTTCGTCTTTCACACAACAAAATCCAACAACCCAACTTCAAAAATATAAATACATACACACCGGCACACACACCATCTCAGTTGTCCGTGGCAAATCTGGATTGATTTCTTGCAAAGAGCCATCAATCCCAGATATGGTTCTGAGGAGTATTGGATGTGTGTATGTGTGTGTTTATGTTATTGGTCATTTTAGGCCTCCGTGATGGTCTGAGATGGCCAGAGATGGTAAAATGGCAGGAAAAGTGATGAGCAGGCGCTTCAGAGGCCACGAATGAACTCCAGCTAATCCCTTCAACCTATCTTCCTCTCTCTAACCGTCCTCCTTTCCCCTCGTACATTCTGTCTCATTTTCCTGAGCATTTTTTCCCTTTTCTCAACCTTTTTTTTTGTGACTCCTATGTCTTCCTCTCTAGTCTTTCTCTTTCTCTCTCTCTCTCAGTTCTTGGACCACCTCCCTTCATTCCAGCCAGCCCCTCTTGTGGGTCCTTTCTCTCTCCAGCCAGAAGTGCCGAGCCAGGGCTTTTGCCGGCTGGTAATTTATTTTCCCATTAGCCCCCTGTCTGAAGTGCATGCTCTGGGTGTGTGAGTGTGTGTAGGAGGGGGCACTAAGGGGCCACCCAAAAGAAAGACCCAGAAAGTAGAAAAGAGGAGGGCACCCTGGACACACTGATAAGAAGAGAGTGGAGGAATCGAGATGGAGGGGGACAGAAATGAGGAACAGAAGTGAAGACTGAAGACATTAGTTTGGTGGCCATTGGAAAATATACTTATAATGTTGAAACTTGAGTGATCTCTGATGCTGAAGTGATTAATCGATCTACAGAGTACTCCACAAACTGTTGCCCATTAATCAATTACCATTTTTTCTCTGTGCCTCAGGTTTAGCACCACTTTCCATTTTCCTCCACTCCCCCCCAAAAAATAGAAAGATATTATTCACCTTGGGTTGCCTATACTATAATACGCATAAGCACATTAACAAGGATGATATTTTGAATGACTGATAGCTGTGGCTGCTGCATCCTAATGACACTTTCTGTAGATAATAAACTATGATTACTTGGATCAACCATGATTTTAAAACCTGTCAAACATAATCTGTACACATTTACATTCTAGATTATATGGATGTAACCAGCTTTAACTACCCAAGAGTAGCGAGAAGAAAAGGAGGAAGTTCAAAACATTACTTGGCATCAGTCGAAATGGGCAATGATCACGTCCCTGATTCTGTCTCTCCATCTGGTCAAAGAGATCTAAAGAGGAGTGGCAAAAGCAAATGAGGTGGATTAGCAGCAGTGCTCCCCAACAACTGATGATGTCATTGAGGATGTGTTACTGTGAAGCGTTGTCTGTTGCTGGAAATTATTGGATTATATGAGTTAAAACAACATCTAATTTCCCTTTGGGATAATTTGTGTTTTTGAACTGGATCTAGATCTAAACTATACTGATTTGTCAGTGTTGCAAACACTCTCCTCTCTCAATCTAAAAGCAGCTGGACTTTTAAAACAAGACCAGTTGGGCTTTTGGAACTAGTGGCTTTTATCTCGTATTATTTTATATTCCCACTTTAACCATGTGTTTTTTTACTTTCTTTACAAAGAAAGTACTCTACAGTAGATATTTTCCTTTAAAGAGGGTTTATTTTTCCCTCTCCCATTTCAGACTTTGAACTCGATGGGTTTGTCTAGTGTGGTAAAATCCTGTCAACCAGTTTTTTTTGTTTTTTCACCCCCTGAATGCATGTGAATGTGGGACAGATCAAATCAGCCGGTCCGTGTGACCATGTGCCAAACACACAGACAAGAGAACCATTCACGCAGTTCATTCCAATATTAAAACTATTGTTATTGTAATTCCCATAACCAAAGTGAAAGCATTGCATGCCTTTTATGTCTATTGTTGCTTTTTAAAATACATATAAACACACAGCTTCAGGGAGAGAAAAGGTAAATCCTCACATATAATAGTAACCGATGATTAAATGGCCTTAATCTTTGTGTGTGTGTGTGTGTGTATGTGTCCATAATGCCTATAGTGTGGCATTCATAGATGGTATGTAAAAAGGGCTGCCTTATCACTTATCAGGGGAGGCCAAATTGACACAGAGGAATCACTCTATTGTGTGTGGATTCAAAGAGAGATGTGAGCACATTGGATGTCTCCATTTCCAATAACTGTGACCTTGAGGCAAGAGGAATAACACCTCCAATCTGCTGACTGTTGGATTCAGACACAGCCATCTGATTTTTGGGGTGTCTGGTGCGGAGGGCTAATGCAGCACTGGCTTTGGATTATTCTCTAGGGTAAATTGAGTTTCACTGTAATTGTTTCCAAACCCTTTTGAATGTTTATTACAGAGGTGCTGTTGTGCGGTGAGTTATTTGTTCAGTAAAAAGGTAAGTGATATGCAGAAATGTTAAAAAATGTAAAATTTAGAATAAAGTTTTCTAATAAGATTTTTAACGAAAAATACCCTCACTTCCCAACATACTCACAACCCTTTCATGATTTCACTTTTTATCTTACTAGGGCAGCACAAAATATCCCTATTTCGCAATATCATTTGCTGTGTTTCCACTGATCATACAATTAAATGACTAGAATACGCTCAATGGAAGCACCAATTTTGAGAAAAACTCACTTTTGAGCTGGGATGAGGTGGTTTTTCAGATGTATTGTGTGGTAATTGGTATCAGTCAAGATGAGGTTAGGCATTTTAGTGATCGGTAATCATCCAGAAACCTGCGATCAGTGCACCTCTACTACTCAGGTTTACATCGTTTTTATTTCCACTTCATAACTATGTACTAGCTTATGTTTTGTCTGTCAACATAAAATCACACTAAAATATGTGAAAGTTTGTGGGGTTCAAACACTCTGAGGGAACGGAAATATGTTCTCATCTGTTTTCTCAAGCCGTTGCTTTAATCCACTATGTATTTGGAGTACAGTTGACCTCGTCTTGTCCCTTCCTCTGTAGTTCAGCGGTGTTTTGTTTTATGCTAGCAACAGGCTTAAGTGAGATAATCATCTGCTTGATGTGAAACCAGTGATTCATCACTTATCACCCTTGTAATAACAGAGCCTTGGTTTAATCTTCTGTCTTTGTCAACAGCACATTCAACATCGCAGCACACAGTTTGCTTTATTGAAACAGGGAGTTGGGTAATACCCACATTAAGCTGCAGTGGAGCTGATGATGGACTTGAGAAAGTTTTGAATTTTGGTGCCTTTTTTATGGCCTTTTGTAACAACATATATAACACTTAGGACTGAATTTGACATTAGAAGCTTAAATATATACATACAGTCGATCAGAGAAGATCATTAGAAATGAAGTGACTGGTGACCTTTTGTTAAAACCCTATTAGTTGATTGATGTGTGCATGGGGGCTCTTAGTCTTTTTGTTGATCATGTGCTAACAGTACCAAACTGCCAGTGTATGTGTGTGTCAAACCAGGTGTAAACAAAGCCATATTCTTTTTTAGCACTCAGCCTAATTAATCCATCTCTTAGCCACAAAGGGGACCCTTCCCCTCCCTTTTCTCCAGCATGTCCCATTGGCATTTTAGGGCAGAGAGATTCAGCAGGACCCCCGGGCACCCTCCTGCCCTGACCTCTGCCCCCCCCACCAGGGGAGCATCTGTGGATCGATCCGGGGCCAGCTGGCACCAGGAGGAAGAAAAGGGGCAGGGGTGGTACTGTGTTGAAAAAACACAGTTCAACTCAACATACACACACCTCTGTGGTGATGCAAGCCACTCCTTTAAAAGGACTAGGCCAGTTTGAGGCTTGGTAACTTAGGTCGTCCCTTTTTCTAAATTGAAAACCTTGACCTTTTAATGGCAAAATGCAGGTTTAAACAGTTAACGCCAGGGGGCAGCAAAGAGCTATCACCCCCCTCCTTTTTCTCTTTCAGTTTGCTCCTTGCTTGCCCTTTTCTTGCTCCCACTGTTACACACACACACACACGCACATAGTCGTTCTGTAGGCTCAAAGAAAGAGCATATTGATAGTCCTATCCTCTTTGTAATAAATTAAACTTCTGTATTGTCCTTCCCTTTCATTTTACACATTGTCACATCCTCCTAGTCGCCCTAATCCGTGTTACTTCCCACACCTTCTCTCTAACACACACAGTGATTGGCAAGCAGCATCGAGGGAAATGGAGAAGATTCCCATTGTTTGCCAGCCACTACCCAAATCTGTTGAAACGGTTATTTCATTCTTCTGCTGCACTATTTGCATATCCTTAACTATTTCCTATTTTTCAACTCCCCCCACACTCCTCCTCCTTCCATCGCCCCAAACTGCTTCTCTAAATCCCCTCTTCTTAAGTGTTTGCCGCATTTAGCAAATTCATTCATAAAGTATCTGCATGCGCTATTAGCTTAGTATAATAGCAAAGGGTATAATCTGCTGGGAGATAAGAGGTAAAAGGAGAGTTTTTCCTCCTTTTTCTTGCTCCCCTTCTTCTGGGCTGTTCTTAGGACAGGTGGGTCGGCGGCTTCAGGTCGTTATGTTTTTGTGGAAAAAGCGACAAGGCTCAAATGTCAGCATCAAATGTCAAGTGGCCTCCGTAGTGAGTTGGTTGGTCTCTTCTGCTTTTTTTGTTAAATCATTTGTTTGAGCATGGAGACAGGTGGAGAAGACCAACTTTTGAATATTGGCGGAAGATGGAGAAAATGGAAAGCCAGGATTGAAACAAGAGTATTGGAGATTGTCGTTCTAGGAAGCATTAAATGTTTTCTTTGCGTTGTAGAATTTAGGGATATTTGTAATTCCTATATTTTGTTTAAATGGATTGTCCTGTTTTTCCGTCTAGCTGTCTGTACATTATTTTTTGCAGATTCCATTAATTCAAGCCTAACCACCATTGAAGAGTTTGTTGTATAGCATTCTGAACTTTTATATTTAGAGCTGAAAAATAAACACAAAATTTATAGAAAGCTACAAGAAATTGAGTCAGGAAATGTTGCCATAAATTCTATGTAGAAACAATGACTTCTGGAAATTTTAGAATTTCTAAAGTTTGTAAAAAGTGACTTAAATGACATGTCTCTGTTCCTCTTTACGCCTAATGTTGGAACTTTTCTAGCTGACCTGTGGATTTGTAATCTCTGTTATGGGCTTGAATAGTTTATCACCTTATTACCAAATGCCTTACCACTCCAACCTGACACAAGTTGTGTGTGAATACTTGTGTGTGTGTGTGTGTGTGTGTGTGTGTGTGTGTGTGTGTGTGTGTGTGTGTGTGTGTGTGTGTGTGTGTGTGAGAATAAATAACCTGCAGTCTTCAGAGATAAGGCTGAGATTGAGTTTTCCCCCACAGCGCCAAAGCATCTGAGGTGAGTGTGTGGCTTTTGTGTGTGAAGACATCAGGAAACGGCTAACGTAAAGAGCTTGTATCGGTTTATCTGGCACACATGGCAGGGAGTGTGTGCATGTGTATATGTATATGTGCTCTGGAACTGGTGTAGTGTGAAAGAGAGCTTGCTGCCCTGCTTTGTTCGCCGTTGTGAGCACGAGTATGAATCCTCAGAGCTCGATCCATGTCTGAGACAAGAATGGACGCCACTGCGTGCAAAACCATGGCCTGTGTTTGCCAGTGGAGTTGGATGCCATTTATACACAAGTATGCAATAAAACATATACACAGAAATGGAAATTGTTTGTACGCAGACATTTTAAACAAACGCATGCTTTTGTGCTTCATTGTGAAGCAACATGTGAGTACTGGTGTGTTCCTTTGATGTGTAATTTCCTATTACTGAATGTACTTGAAAAAAGGCATTGTGGCTTGGCAATTTTCACATTGGTGGTGTCAACACAGCAAGGTGGTGAACCAGTCTGATATTCACCAACAGCATGGTGCTTCCGTACCCAGCCGGACAGTTTTTGTTCAAGGAGGTCAGAGAACGGCTTGGTTTTCAGGTCTAGCAGTCAGTGACCAGGTTTTTTAGCAGTTCTTATTCTGAACACACTGCCTTTTGGTTAGCGACCTGCATGCACATGCTTACATTAAGGGTGTATTCACACCACACCTGCTTGGTCCGCTTTAATCAAACATTAGTTCAATTAAATATATTTGGTTCATTATGGAAGGTGTGAATGCGCATTTGATATCTCAAAAAAGTTGAGACTTAAAAAAGTCCGCATAAAAACTTGGGTTTCAGTTCAGTTGAAGTGAACGCCAAGCGGAGCGGAGATCACTCCAAAAGCACTCCAAAAGCAATGCAAGGCATTTTGGGTAAAATACAACAATAACAAATATGCAACTGCAAGCCTTGTGGTCTTATACCAAAGACGAAAGAGAAATGTTGCGATCTCTAAAATCTGATGCTACTCCAAGTTGTACTCTGTCTTCTTCGGAGGTTTTTGTGTTGTTTCTTTCAGTCGTTGTTGGTGAAGCGCCTTCACAGGTGAGGAGGTTAAAGTTTTTTCAAAGAGTTGGGATTGTTTGACACAGTGCAGTGTGACAGAGAACCACACCAGTGAAAATGCAACAAATGTTGCCATTTTAGTCCCCAGTCGAACCGAGTCAAAATACCCTAAAACTCTATATCACCTCTGTGGCATATTCCCAAACTAATTGGACATTAATACTCTGACTCACAGTGTATAATAGAGGACAGGACGTCGTCCAAACAATTCAAGATCAGATCAGCCATTGGAGATACACAATGCATTCTCCTAAAAGCCTCCTCTCAATGGTGGTGTTAAGAAGTAGTGACTTGTTTTCCCTACATCTAATGTGGTGTTCAATCTCCCTTGTCTGCAGGAGTCTCTGTCAGGACGGAGGAAGGCTTTAGCCACCAGCAGCATAAACATGAAGCAATACGCCAGTCCCATGCCCACTCAGACAGATGTCAAACTCAAGTTCAAGCCCTTGTCAAAGAAGGTGGTGTCAGCCACACTGCAGTTCTCTCTCTCCTGCATCTTCCTCCGGGAAGGAAAGGCCACGTAAGTATTATTAAATATTCAGCACAGTTTAACCTAGGGGTGTGCAAACATTTTACAGTACAGACTCCTGTACTCCTGACTCCCAGGTTCCCTTCACACTTTCTTTAGTTCACAGACACACTCAGTCTGCGCTTGCCTGTTTAATCAAAAATATAACTGTCGCTTTGATTTTAAACTTTCTTTATTTGTAAGCGTTTCCATTCCTCCCACCCCCCTGCGTTTAAGTGCAGCGCCGAGGCCTTTGTTGCGTCGCGGACCACGGGTCGATGGCGCGTAACCCTTGTTAACCCTTCTGGGAATGATGTCGACCACACACAAACAAACCCCATCATGCCAGTTCAAATGAGCCTGTGAGCCTGGGAAACACCAAACACAAAGGGGAAAGAGGGAGAGAAATACAGCAATTATGATGGAGCAGTGATATCAGGAGATGGAGGGGAGTGGTAGGAGACGACATAAAATACCAGGAAGCATATAGAGATAGTCGGGGAGACACGGAGAGATTCAGGTTCAGTCAAAATTTGAAGTTTTCAATACTTTTAACAGAAGGTTGTGGCAAAGCGAACAAAATGCTGATTCCAACACACTTTAGAAAATTCACAGAGATGAAACAGACTGTATCTTTCCATACTTCTTTTTAAAAATATCACAACCAAAATGCATTTTGTGGCGCTTTAGGAACAGATATTTGGAAATGCCAAATCCAAGACTTAATTACAGTCAGTGCCATGTATACTATTATATCTCAGGGGTTTAATAGTAGCACACTTTATTTTGGCCAGTAATAACTCACTCACCATTGACGTGTTTTTGTCAGTAACACATATTTTTTAGGGATGACTCAACACACACACCTACAGTCCTCTATATACATTTATCTTATTCCTTTGATATTTTCTTTCAGTTATTTGCTAATGCGCTTGGTTAATGCTAGCATTTTCTCCTCTGTTTTTGATAAACAATTGCAATACAATTGGTTTTCCACTTGACGAAAGTAGTGTTTTGAAATTCAGCTGCTTCTCACCTGATTCGCTTTAGAGTCAGAAACTGACCTCTGACTGATTTCTAATCAGTTTGTTTTGGTGTCATTGTGTTTATTTTTGTCTGTTTTGTACTAATTTAAGTATTTAGTCTTTGTTCTTTCTTTCCTTAACAGTTTTTGCAGTCTGTAATCATAAGTTTCTCTGTTCCAGTGATGAGGACATGCAGAGTCTGGCCAGCTTGATGAGCATGAAGCAGGCTGACATCGGCAACCTGGATGACTTCGAAGAGGAGAACGAGGATGACGAGGAGAACAGGGTTAACCAAGAGGAAAAGGCCGCCAAGATTACAGGTATTAACTGGAACAGTACTTTTATTTTTAGATAATGAGCTAAAGTCAAAGATTTTTTTCTGTTTCTAAGAACTGAAATAGTAGGACAACAATGGGTCCTTATGTTTTCTGCTACCATATTTCTTTTTTGTTGTTGTTTTATTTGTTTTAAGAATTGAACTGACAGTATAAAATGTAGCCCATATTTCAATGATACTTACCAGTTTAAATAAAGGTGTAAATATAAAGTACGACACTTTTGTCTAGTAACAAGTAGTACATCCACATTTCACCGTTTTGATCCAGTGTGTCCAGGATTTGTTCCAAATCTGTTATGAAATCATATTTGAATAATTTTGCAAGCAAAACCAAAAACCATGTTAGTCAAAAGTCTTTGCAGAATAACTAGCTTGAACCATTAACCCTCCATTAATGATCACCACTGACGGGGTTCTTTGTGTGGCATCAACATATGCTTCTTTTTTTTGTCTTTCTTCAGGCCTTTGGTTGTTGGCTTGTGTGTGAAAGTGTGTGTATATACCCCCAAACTTAAAAACAGCAACTATGATTTTTCCAAATGCATGAGTTTATGAACTCATGCATTTGGAAAAATCATAGTTGCTCCAGGCTGGAGCGTGGTTTCCAGCCTGAGGGTTGTGTTTATGTTGCTTAGGGTTTCCTGTCGCATCCCTCCATATATGCATGCTCAGGATTCACCGTCTGGTCTAATATCTGGGCCTCACTGCTTCCTGCTTTGCTTAATCCAACTTTTCAGAGCGGCACCTCTTCACGTTAAGCTTCATGCGTTCCTTCCTTTCTTTTTTCGTTCTCATTTATATGTATATGCATTGAGTGCCTACAGCAACGCTCCACTAGCATGCATCTCTGAATCAAAGGCCAGGACAAGCCAGCACAACTCCTTGCAATCATCATATTTCTCAATGAATCCTACCTACAGAACAAGCCAGCGAGCTTCTCGAGTGTTTATAGCAACACCAGGCAAACCGGGTGGTTTCCTCTCTCCTGTTGTTAATGTAAATACTTGACCCCAGATGGATGTCTGTGTTTGGATTTGTTGCTGTTTTACCTTTTTCTTAGTATTTTATAAAGTAAATTGCTACTTACCCTTTGTCTTTAGGAATAGAAATATGTTGTTGTTTTTTAAAGTAAATATATTGAAATTTTCAACAGAGTTAAGGAGGAACATGTATTTTTAATGGAGACCGTAAACAAAAATGTAGCATCTTGACTAGTAATCTAGCCATTTTTTGGTTTGTTTGAAACTGGCTGGTAAAAGTCTTCACTGTGGTGCTTTGGTTTGGTTGTGCATCATGACAATTACTATTATATTGTCTGAAAATGGTCTCAAAACAACAATAATTACCCCTTATCGCAATAACTTTTCCGACAATTTATCATCCAGCAAAAGTAGTTATTGCGACAGGCCTACTGACAGACAGACCAGGTCATGTCTGCATGTGTTCAGTTATCAATAGTCACCCGTTGTTCCCAACTCAGCCCCTTTGTTGCTATATTTAGCAAATTTTGGGCCAAAAATTTTTTTTTGGATTGGCCAAAATCGGAATTGGCAGGTCAGACTTTTTATAAATCACCGATTGGCCAGAAAACTGCAATCGGTGCGTCCTTAAAAAGTTTGTACCAACATACTGTAGAGCAGTGCTCAATTATTTTCTGTTACGCCCCCGCTAGCAAGAAGAAAACTATTCACGCCCCCCACTCCCAACCACGACTATCCGTCGCTGCATAACATTTTATCCTTAACATTAAAGAAAAGAAAAAAGAAAGACATATGGTCAAACTTACA
>CAEGAF010054701.1:0-14640 GCA_903067075.1 Micropoecilia bifurca | reverse complement strand
GCACAAACGTAGCACAAACGTTTGACACCAATTTTGTTTGATTTGAAGAAGGTGGGGGGGCCAACTTCACTCAGGTAAAGTATTGCCCTTTCTAAAAACAGGTTGGACAGGCCTTTATTTTGAAGGCAATAAGCAATGTTGAATGAGGTCTTAAAATGTTATTTTTATTATCAGAAGGTCTGACAACTAAGCCTCTCTATGTTTTTGACTATTCAGCATGTTTGCATGGACTTTGTGCCTATTTGTTTTATTTGTTTTAATTGTCTTATTTATTTTAAATGTGTAAATGCTAGCTGTACACTAGTTTCAAAATAAAATCTGTTTCAAAATATCAAATAAAACTATTAAGGAAGCACAATAATAATAGGACTCCCTAATCAGAGAAAATACCTGGCATTTCAAAACAGTTAGAAAAAAATAATGTAGATTTACAGCTGTTATTTGAACCATATCTTGATCAAATATTTTCATTTTGCTGCTTTCAACTCATGAGCCAACAACAACTTCTATAGAGCATTTTGCTAAATATCTGGGTTTGAACTAGGGCTGTAAAGATTCATCAAATGATTTGAGTAACTCAATTATTAAAATTCCTCAGAGAAAATTATCTGCCTCAAAGCTTCGTTAAATTATGTTTTATTATTTAGAGCCCTGCGTTCTGTTATTATTTTAGCATTGTTACAGGTTAACTTTCTAAACAAAAACGAAAAGTAATTGTTAAGGATGTTCAAATATGAAAAATTGGTCTGACGTTGAAAATTGGTGTTATGTTAGATTTACCAATATTTTATATTATAAAATTATTTTATCCGATTACTCGATTAAGGCATTTTTGTACTTCCCAGTGAGAAAATATGGCAGTGCACCAGCTCTGAAATCTATACTTAGAAAAGTGACTCCTCCTTCACTCTGCTACTGATAAAAAGAACAGGTTCGCCTACAATCAGGAAAACTTGAAACTTCTGAACGTCCTTCACATCTTTTTGTGCTTTTGCTTTTGCAGTTGATGTTATTTGCTTTGAACTTCACATTTAATTTCTTACTTTCTGGATCAACTTCAAATTGGTTTGATTTGTTTCACTGAAGACATCGAAAAACTTTATTCTCTTGTATTTTTTGTTGCTGTTCTTAATTTTTTTTTTTTTTACGTGAGTCGCACCATCAGGTAAATAATATATTTGCTTGATATAAATTGGTCAATAGTTGGATTCCTAAGTGATGTATATATATGAAAGGACAAATGGCATAAAAGGGACAGACGGGAATCAGTTTAGATCGATTAAATTCATATCAAAAGGTCGACTTGTGAAATATATTTTGCATGATTTACATGCTGGGCAGATAATCAGAAAAAAACTCAAATAAAAATTGACCGCTGGGTTAAGTACAACTACACCAGCATATTCCATATGAATTGATTTATGAAGCCCATATTTCATCTTTATAAATGAATGAAACAATAAATGAAAACTAATGAAGTTGTCATACTTATTTATTCAATTCAATGAATTCATTTGGATAAACACAATTGTATTACTTTTGACCATTTAAAATATATTTAAGCTGAATCCGTCACAACAATGTTTGAAATATTTGTTTAATGACTTTTCCTGCCCAACGTGTTTGACTAGCCTTCTGTTTTAATTTACTTCCTTACTAAATTCAAACTGACCTGTAAAAGTATTTATATCCCTTGAACTATTTCACATTTTCTAAGCTTTACAAACATGTTGGGTTTTATTGGGATTTTACTCGAAAAACCACTAGATGTATGTAGCATATAAAGTGAAATGAAGATCAAACATGCTTTCCAAAGTAGAACTTTACAGTGTGCAACACGGCAGCATTCAGCCACATTAACTCTGACGGGTTTTAATTTCTAAAATGTTCTTTTTATGATCAGCAGGATTGAAAACTTTGTCTCTGTTTCTGTTACATACAAATGTTTTTGATTATGTATTCAGATTGTCTGGATGGACTTTTTTTGCTTCTTTTGTTTTTGCTATGTGATTAAGAAAAAGATCAAATAAACATAAAAACGGTGCAGGTGACCATATACAGAAGAGGATTAGGGCCACCGGAAAAAATGAAATTAATTCTGATTTTAAAGTCAGAATTCTGAGATTAAAGAATTCTGACTTTAAAGTCTGATTTTTTTTTTACGTGGCCTTAATCCTCTTCCGTAACCATAAGATCAGGAGCCAACAGAATACATTTACATGAACCAGTTCCTTGCATTTACTATAAAAAGTTAGTCCACAGCAGGTGTAAAAACATATTTAAATTGGTGTACATGCATGCAAATAATATGTTATTTCTTCTCCAAATGTCATTGTTTCCTGTTTCCCTATTTACAGAGTTAACTATGGATGCGGAGAACATCACATTTTTGTTTTTTGTGAGCCAAGGATTGGCCACTCCACTGGTCATTCCTTACATCTTTCCATTGATCCAGATGGTATTGGAGAAACTGATGGAAGTATCGTTTGCATGCCCCTGTGACTCTGGATACAACTACAAATTTAGTTTAGCATGCTTCATTGTTCCATCAATTATAGTGTTTTCACTCATGTTTACCATTAAATGTCAGTCATGGAAATCAGTCTGTGAGGCCTTTAGTAGTGCAGTTATTTCAGCTGGAATATGGCTGGTAATTGTGTTATTAGACGGTCGTTATTACGCCTGCTTAATGACCGATTGGTCAAGAAAGTATGAAATGATTGAGAAAGCTGAACCTCAGAAATGGTGTAAACCATCAAACCCCAACTCATCTCAGGAGCTACTGGCCAAAACCCAGTTCCTATATTCTCAATCACAGGTAAGAAATAACGATGTTTTCCTGATATTTGCACAATCTGTTAATAAAGATGAGACGTTTCTACTGCAAATGAGATCTAATTCTATCTGTTTCTCTTGTTCCCTGTTTTTCTTTTTAGTTCTTTGGATTCCTGACAGCGCTTTGTTGACATTTTTTATATTCTACATTTGATCATCTCTTCCTTGTTCTCATACTGCTATGCAAATATGGACAGAATGAGTATATGTTTTCTCTGCATTTGTACCATTACCCTGTCTATTTATTATTTAGTTGTATGGATTTTTGACTGTATTTGGGTTGCCTGTTTATGTGGGTTAGTTAGTCTGGGCCTGATGTTGAAACACTTCATTTAATTAAACTCGCCTGGGATGACGAGTGACAGACCTGCCTCTCGGTCGTTAGACGAGCACCAGCTCCTGTCTAACGACCAAATGGGATGTTGGTCGAAGAAAATGAATGGATGAAATTATTTTGTGGAAATATTGCAGTTTAGTATCTTACTGTTTATGTTATTTGTTTTGGAATCTAAAATACTAGTGGTATAAACTTTATGATATCAAATTTCAAGATTAGATTTGATGTGTTTTGGTTGTAGTTAAAAAGAATAAAAACATGACAATGTAAATAAATTATCAATGAATCTCTAAAATATAACTGGTATTGTAATTAGACAAGCAAGAGAGATTAAATTTCTGGGTTTTTGATGAAAACCAAAACTGGAAACCACACATCACAATGCTAAAGATAATTTTGTTATGAAGACTGAAAGCGTGAAGTTTTGTTGATGTTGAATTCACTTATTGTTCCTTAGTGTTCATGAATGTTTGTTAATTATCTATAAATTCCAATCTTATTTTGCAAAAAGGTGCCGTAAAAATCATTATCAGAAAATGGTACAGAGATCACATTTTTTGAAATTTCATAACTTGATGGACTATTATATTTTACAAGTTATGTTTAATAAAATTTTACTGACTTTATTTTCAATCAGATCAGGTGAACAAGTGAGACTAATTCAAAGCTATTTAATGAAAGTGAAAACATGTTCCTCAGTCTTACAGCAGGTCTAAGGCCTTCATCCTCACTATATCCACCTTGTGATGCCTCCTCCACTTTGCATGGAGGGATTCGTCTCTTTACATTCATTGCTCTTTATTTTTCATGGCATGCAGGAAGTAACATTATTTAGGATCCAGCTGTGTTTCCTGGCTGTATAAGCGCCGTGTTCCTGTTGGTGAGCCGAGTCTTTTGGGGCGCAAGTTGGACTTCTCCACCCGACTCCACTTTTCAGTCTGTCTGGTTTCCCCACCCTGACTTTGTTTGACTTTTGCTTTGCTTTATTTTTCGATTTGGTCCAATTTGAAAAGCCTTAATGATGTTACTCATCATTGTTCTTTTTTTCTGTTTTATATTAAACCAAATGTTTGTTTTCAAACTTTATAGAATCGCTTTCAGTGCAACATTTCTTACTTAAACGAACAAATTTTAGCAATCCGCTGACATTTATCCTTTTATACACACAGTACTCGGTAAACCTGAAACCTTGATGTTTCATTCTCATGCACTTAATTTCCTGAATGGTTTCCCCCAGTGTATTATAAGTCTGGCGGCCCGCCAGGCTTTACTAACCCCTCCCCGCCAGATTATTGTTTTTGATTATTTTTACAATAAACCACTTAACTGATTTCTCTTCTCTGGTGTTTCTGTGTGGGTTAGAAAACTAGAGCCCATCATGACAGTTTTTCCTGTCTACCATGTTTTTTAATACAAAAACATGGTGGACCGCCAGTGGACAGCCGACCACCAGTCTTGGCAAGAATTCTGGGGGAAACCCTGTACTGGGTTTTATTTAGGGGTTTCTGAGTCATTGGAACTGACCACAAGAGCATTCCACACTTTATATTTTATTGAGCAAAGTGTCTAATTTTCATTAAACTTAATATGTTACCTTTTGCAAGTCTTCTGCATAAAACACCAATAAAACCCAATGTGGTTGTAAGGTTACACTAAAGATGCAAAAGGCTTTGGGTTCTGAGGCTATATACCAAGTGCAAATTATTACACTTCCTCCACCACCGTGGTTGACAGCTATGAGATGTTTGAACTGACGCAGGTTCTGTTCTTTGTCTTGATTCATAAAACCCAAGATTTGGTGAAGGCGTTTCTTTCCTGTGAGATTTCTGAAACCTGAGGTTTAAGTATTGCTTCATGTTTTGCTCTGGTTGTTCTGACTTTACCAACAAGCCCTTACTTCTTTGGTCAAACATGAAGACACAATCAGCCAAAGAACTGTCATAAAGTGTGTGTTGGTGGTGAGGAGAGACGATGAGACCCAGGTTATGGTAAGGATGATTTATTAACAAAGTGCTCAAAAACAGTCCAGTTCAGGCAGCACAGGAGAAGACTAGCCACAGCTAAGTACCGGTAACAACTGAGAACAAAGACTGAGAACACGAGCAAGGCTAGCCAGGACTTAACCAGTTCAACTGGCCAGCCGACAGACAAAGACACGACATACGACCAGGACCCAAAGACGAACACGGACAACAGGGGAGACTAAATACATACGGGTAATCAGGGGAACGAGACACACCTGGGAGACAATCAACGGGGAAGACGCAAAGACAGGACTCACAGGGAACGGGACTACACAGAAAACTCAAAAATAAACACAGAAAAACACAGATCCTGACAAGAACCATTTATGCTATTGTCTTGTTTTATTTTCGAGAGCTAATTTCTAATAAATGGCACATATTGCTTTCTTCTTACATTAAGAGAACAGTAATGGGCTTCAAAATAAAAGCTGTGCCATTGTCTTTTGTGCACCTCTAACAAATTTTGTCATTTGCAGACACGTTTTTTCTCATTACATGAGTCACGTGATGAACAACCAGACGTACTGGCAAAACAACGGAAAAGACGACAGGTAGTGGTAGAAGAATGGTGATTTATTTCTGGTCTTTTCAGTCAACCTGCTGGTTTCTCCACTAAAGCTCCACATCGTCACACAGACACAAACATGTCATTAGAAGATTTGGTGAGGGAGCAGCCAATGCGGGCTCTACTCTTATATTATGTCTATATATCTACCTTCAGATCTGATAATCAGGTCGTCTGCAGGTCATTCAGCACCAAGTTCTCCACCAACATGCTGTGTGCGAACGGAGAAGGGTGACCATCGTCCGGCCCATTCCAGCCCATTAAGGCTCTCCTCGGTGACCCGAGTCGGACTGTTTGTTGACATTCCTTATGTCAACAAAGTGGCTTTAGACATTCATAGGGGGAGCTTCGACTAGGGCTGCCAAGGGACCAGCCCCTGTTACCCTGAAAGCAGTTGGTGTTACGTCCACCAAGGCCACAACATATTTGAGGACACGAGACAAAAAATGAGGGTTCAATAAAATGTTTTTATTCTTAAACTCTCTTCACTTTGGTTTTCTTAGTGCAGCTTCTTCTGATTTTCTGTGAATAAAATGGAGTTAATGGCCCTCAGATCCCGTGTCCCAAAAATAAAAAAAAAAACAAAACCCCAAAAGTATTAACAGAAAGATGGACCTGGTGAGTCGATCAAACAGAACAAACCAGTACAGCAGAGGACCAAACCTACAGGGCCGTCGAAGCCCCTACTAGTACCAAACTAAAGCAAAAAAGAACCTAATGCAAAAGAAAGATCGAAAACAGGACAACAGGTCCCACCAGGCCAAAATCACAAGAAAAAGCAAACAAAGGCAAACAGAAATACCACATGGCAGCCTGGAAACGTCAGCTGCGGCCCACAGCAACCGGATGTTTGCAAACATCGCGCCGGTGGTGGTGGAGCGAGTGCAAAGGCGGAGCTCAGGCGGGAATCCTCAACATGACGAAAGCCAGCCTATATATAGGCTGACCAACAAAGACACAAATTAACGTAATTAAATGGCCAAAAAGAAATTATCCAAACTCCAAAATATATTAACAAAAAGTCATTATTCAACTAAAGTCTATAAGAAAACAAAGAAAAGAAATGGACAAAAATCCTAATGTGCCCAAAGCACATAAGAGTTGGGCACAATTTTGCAACACCAACAGTGTGAGTGAAACAATAACTAGGGCAGCTACTATATAAAGTACTTGGGGACCATTTCTTTATTATTACATAATAATTTTAAATGAAACGCAACTGTAGTTACTTTGCAGAGAAACAAGACAAGTAAGTAAAAGTGCACACACCTTCATCCTGTGTGGTTAACACAGGATGAACATGAGATGTATCTGCAAACCTTTCAGAGATGCATCTGCAAGTGTTTTTTTCACACAACTGCTTGTTGGGTTCATGTGTGGTTTTTTTGTAATTATTTCATGTCTTGTCTTAATAAGGTAAAGTAAGTAAAGAAACAGCAGGTGATTGGCTGGTTGGACAGCTTCTCCTTCAGACTCTCCTCTGATAAATAACACAAAGGTTCAAAACTGACGACACAACAAAAAGGAGACACTTAAGGGATTCTTGTTCTTTAGATTTTTTGACTCACTTTCCAGGTAAATATCTTCTATTTGTTATTTACTCATATAGTTCACAAAAAAATCAAAATAATAGCTTGAATTTGAAAATGTAGCATTAAGAATGCTGTACATTAAATCATAATGCAAAGTCTGTCTGAAAGGTAAAAACATCTTGTTAGTCAGACTGATTTGAAAACAGGTTGGTCCAACACTCCCTGTTTTATTATAACTCATCATGACTTTGCTAGTGTTTATTTACAGAATTAGGTTTAACATTAAGAATTATCATCTTCAATATTACATTTTTATCTGAAAACTGAACGCTCCATATAAGCAATAACTCTTGTTATTTTCATCTTTAAATTGGTCCAGCTTTAAAAATAATGAATTAGACAATCATTAACTAGAGAGCCACGCAATATTCAACTAGCTATTAATTATGAAGCAAGTTGAACATACAATCATTCAGTAAATTTAAATATTATTGAAAGTAAATTTACTCCATTCTCCAGTGGAAACACATAGATTATTAAAAACAGACTGATGCAGGAGAAAATACTCCACCGAAGGTGTTAAAAAATAACCTTTGAATTATTTCCATATACATGCTAATACAATAATTGTCATAGTCTTTACTAATATTGCTTTTTCCTCTTTGTCTTTCTAGTTAACTATGGCTCCGACCCACAACTGGCTGTCTATGGTGATAGAATTATTAAAAACCAGTCCACTGGGAGTTGGCGTAGGTTTTGGATTTATCCAGGTGATACTGGAGAAGCTTATGGAAGCAGAGTTTTCATGCCCTTGTGACTCTGATTACAACTTTAATTATGGTTTAGCAGTTGTCATTGTTCCAACAATTATAATCTTTTTACTAATGTTTGCCGTTAGTTTTTCGCTTGAGTTATGGACATGTACATGTTCTCCATGTACATTTACATGTCCATGTCCATGTAAATGTCCATGTCCATGTAAATGTAAATCATTCTGGAAAGCCTTAGCTATCATCATTGTTCCAGCCATAACATGGCTGATAATAGTGTTTGTTGATGGTCGTTATTACGCCTGTGGAAGGACCAATTGGTCAGGAAAGTATGAACTGATTGAGAATGCTGGACCTCAGAAATGGTGTAAACCATTAAACTCATCTCTGGAGCGAGACTCACTGACCAAAACCCAGTTCTGGTATTCTGAATCACAGGTAAGAAAAGATGATATTTTATAGAGATTCATACAAACTGATGATTTAGATGAAGAATATGTTTTGTGTGCTAATAACATGCAGTATATCTTTAATTGTTTCCGTTTTTGACTGTTTTTATAGTTCATTGGATTCTGCACAGCACTTGGGTTGACCATGATTTATCTGGTCTGTTTTTTTGTCTCCCGATGTTCATCCCCTCCAGAAAACAGAGAGATCCCAGTGCCTTTAGAAGATGTCGAGATAGAGCCAAACAATTCTTAAAAGAAATTATGAAATGTATGCATGGGAGGATAATCCATGTTTGATTAAGAATAAAATTCTTGGCAGGAGAAACATTTAGTATATTTTGCTCCCTTTGAAAAAGGATTTCTGTATAAATATGTTTGTGCCACTTTCATATAATATGATTTATTATTTCTTACTGTGCAACTAAAAATTACAATTTTGTATTTATTACTCAAATGTGTTGATATAAAAATACTATTTTTAATCACAATTACTTTTACCTGATATCTCATTATTTACAGATGGGTTTTCTTTTTTGATTCCTACAACTTGGTTTTGGTTTAATGTTTTTCATCTTCTGATTAAATTATTATTTACTCTTGGTTGTTTAATTTGTTGGTTACTATAAAATGTCATCTTAGATATTTTTGACTAAAATGTCTGACATGTGTAATGAACGATTATTTGTAGTCAGGTTCAGGTTTTAATTTTGACATTTAATCTTTTAAGCATTTAATATATTATTCAAGTGTTTTATGATAGGTATTTGTTGAATAACATTGTGAGGACAGGACTGTCTGTGAATCCAGGTGGAGGGTCAGTTCCTAGTGGGTTATTTTGTGCATCAGCTCAGGAAAACAGACCTGCAGCTAAAGAGGTGAACAGATTATAGGGTAAATGTTACTGTGTGATGATTTGGGCAGATAGTCTCTGTTGTTGGTGTAAAATCTCTGATCACTTCGGGTGTTTTGCTGTCAGATGTTGTGAGATGTGATCCCAAATATGTATCTATGTATTCAATAAATATGATTAATTTTACCTCTGACTCCTTTTGTGCTGGTTTAACCCTTCGCATATGGATCTCGGGGAGATTTACTGATCTTAATTTGGTGTTTCCACCTGGTTCTTGGGCTGCACAGTGACGCAGCTGGTAGAGCTGTAGCCTTGCAGCAAGAAGGTTCTGGGTTCAATTCCCAGCCCCAGCCTTTCTGCATGGAGTCTCCATGTTCTCCCTGTGCATGGTGGGTTTTCTCCAGGTTCTCCAGTTTCCTCCCACAGTCCAAAAACATGACTGTCAGGTTAATTGGTCTGTCTAAATTGTCCCTAGGTGTGAGTGTGCCTGGTTGTTTGTCCTGTGTGTCTCTCTGTTGCCCTGCGACAGACTGGCGACCTGTCCAGGTGACCCGCCTCTCGCCCGGACCGCCAGCTGGAGATGAACCAGCACCTCCCAACCCCATTAAGGGGAAGAGGGTGTAAGAAAATGGATGGGTGGATGGCACCTGGTTCTTGTGAAGGATTTTTGGATTTGTAATACTGATTGATGCGCCGCAGATGCAGCTCTCAGAGGGTTGATCCACTAAATCAGTTAAGCAGAAACCTGGTGTAGTTGAAACTGTCAATTCTGCAAATTGAACATGCTAAATCAAGAGGATCTGTATCTGAGGCAAGCATTCCTAAATGCAGAGAGCAGCCAGAGGCGGTCCTAGCATGTTTGGCTAGGACCCTTTCCAACGCCCCTCCACGCCCCCAGTCCCTCCCCTTCGTTGGCGACAGGGGTAAGGTGTTGCTCCTGTGATGGTCATCTGTTTCTGTCTCATCCAGTTTGTGTCTCTTTATTTTGCTAAATCTTATTCATATGCACAGCATATGAATACTGTAACCACTCCCAGATCAAAAAGCACACATTCATATTTGCCATGAACTCCCTCTGGATCTGCATGAATTACAGTTGGCCCCAGTTACATTATGTGGTTCTTAACACATATATTAATATTTATAAAGAACTAGTCTTGTTCTATTAATCACGGTTTAACTCCAGCTTCATGTTTGTTTTTCATTCACTCAACAAAAGAGCATTTTGTATCTTTTCGTTCCAAACACCAACATTTACCTGAAAGGTAATCTAGGGATGCAAATATGTTTTGTGACTGAAAAATGAAAATTAAACAAAACAGTTTCAATGTGGTTAGAGCAGAAAAACCTAATCGACACAGAAATTCTCTGCAAAGAACAAACCAGTAATGTATACCAATGAAGAAATCCTACAAATGCTAAAATCTGACACTGCTCCGTTTTTGTTTACTTTTTGTGAAGAAATAAATTGCGCTGGTCTTCTTCAGATTTTTTTGTGTCGATTCCTTCAGTAGTTATTGGTGCAGCGCCCCCACAGGCAATGCGGGGAACAGGTTTTTCAGTGAGTTTTAGTCGTTTGACACAGTGCCGCGTGAATGCAAACTACAGTTCTGAAAATGTGACAAACGTTGCAATATTAGTCCCCAATCGAACCGGATCTACCTGAATGCAGTCTCCAGGATCAAGGCCCTCTCTCCCACTGGTGAGAGAGTGCAGTCATATGGGTCTGCAGTCATATGGGTCTGCAGAGGTCTATGTGAGAGCAGCTTGACCAATATGCAGGTAATCTAAAGCAGAAGAGAAGTGAAGAGCATGTTATAAAATTTTCCATTACAGTGCTTAGGTGAAAGCACATATTGTACTCATTGTACACATTGTTTCCCAAAATGCTACTTTCGGTTTTGTGTTAAATTTCATTGTACATTATGTTGGGGCACTATATAGAAGCAGTAGCACCTGTTATCTCAAAGGTTGCTTTATTTCAGTCTGTGTTCATGTTGGAGGCAGCTCACTGGAAACACACAATAAAGGGTATTTCTAAACTGGGTTTGAACCATCCAGGGTCACAGTCTGCAGGAGCAAATATCAGAGTGGTGAAGTAAACTGTAACTGGTGGGATGCTCTCTTTTCCTCCCATCTCTGTATGAGGGCTGGTGGATATTAAAACTGATGTATTTTGATCTTTTATGATCTTTTCTGAACTTGCCTCAAAGCACAAATAGTTTTTACTGGAAGACATGGCCGGGGCAGCAAGGCCAAGTCACAGCTGTAGCTGCTCGTTTGGCTCTAAATCTCACATATTTCAGTCAGGTTACACCAAACTCACCTCTCAATAAAGATGACTTTTCATGTGTTGTTTTTTTCTTATCTAAGCATCATTTTATGCCTCAATATGGTAAAGTAAAGAAACAGCAGTTGATTGGCTAGTCTGACAGCTCCTCCTTCAGTCCTGCTCTGATAAATAGCATGCAGGTTTAGGAATGATCACAATATAAAGGAGACACTTAAGGGATTCTTATCTTTATATTTTCTGACACACTTTTCAGGTAAATGGCTTTCATTTGTTTCTTACTCTCATAATTAAAAATAATAATAGATTACATTTGAAAATGTACCATTAAGAATGTCGTACAGTAAATCAGAATACAAAATCTATCTGAAAGCTAAAAACACCTCAGTAGTAAGACGAAAACAGTTTGTTCCATTACCTGCTGTTTTTAAAACTAACCATGACGTTGTTAGTGTTTATTTACAGAACTAGGTTTTAAATTGTAAATTACAATCTTCACATCTTCAGCATTATGTTTTTATCAAATAAAAAGTGTGTACTCCAAGTGTATGCAGCAGCCCGCCTGTCAGACACTGATAAGGGCAAATTAATCCACAAGAACCACCCTGAGTGATACAGACTCATTTTAACGTAAAAAAACATTTATAAACGATGTTATGACTCTTTCTCTAACACAGTTTAACTAGATTTTGACCACTAACCTGACCTGATTTGACAATGGAGGGCGGCGCCGGGGGTTTGAACCTGTTCACGTCTTCCTACTGGTTTGATCAGTGGACATAAATTTTGTTTTGCTTTTTAAGAATGTAATTACTCAAACATCAAACCCCCCAAAAATAATGTGTTCAAAAATATGCAGTACAATTTGATTCTCTCCATGGTTCAAAAATACGTTAACCAAAATGCAATGATTGGTAATTTGATACCAATGGATTATTTACAGATGTAAAGTGAAAGAAGAAAGTGAAAACATCAGAGTACAAATTGGTGAAGCAAAGAGTTTCCACCCTCTTGGCTGAAAGCCCAGAAAAGAACAAAAGCAGGAAAGAAACAAATAAAATCATAAAATATTGGTCTCCACTAAGGTTTATAGTTCGTCACATAGTTCGCCTTCTTTTAGAGCACATTGCATTTTTCACATACATTTACCTGAAAGGTAATCTAGGAATGCAAATATGTTTTGTGACTAAAAATGAAAATGAAACAAAACAGTTTAGATATGATTAGAGTGGAAAAACCAAGCCACGCCACCAAGAAGGAGATTTTTAACTTCAGATCTTGTCTCAGGTTTTTGTGCTGACAGTAAAAACAATTTATTTCTACAATGCAAACTTAATTTTATGGCAAATTAAATGGTTTAGTTTTAACTTTGATAACCAGGTAACAGTATGAAGTTGGTGTTTTATTTGGTTTGATTAAATGAGAGAGTTGTTAGTGCTGGAATAGTTGATGTTTTTAATTCTACCATGAGCCATGTTGTTGTTAAGAGCAGATATAATATGTCATAACTAAACTTGCTGGTTATGTTTTGCTTCATTGGAAGCATAAATTATCTCGTAGTGAAATAAGATAATTAAACAGGTGGAGTTGTTCATATTTTGATAAATAAAATAAGATAAAAGTTAACGTTTGCTTTACTTTTTCTTTCTGCAGAGATGAACATAGCAGCAGTAAAACAATGGTTCTCAGCAGTGAAGGGTCAACTTGAGAAGAATCCTCTGGCATCAAACATTGGCTTTGCACTGATCCTTCTCTGCTTTGAGAAAATTGTAGAGTTGGAGTTTGTTTGTCCCTGTCAGTCGACACTGAATGCCGTCTCTGCTTCATCATTTTTCTCAGCTCCAGCTCTCATTGTCTTTCTGCTCATGATTAGTACTGAGCGTCCATGTAAATTGTGTAAATCATGTAAATCATTTGTGGAAACTGTCCTTCCTGGTCTAGTTCCTGCTGTAACCTGGTGTATAATTGTGTTCATGGATGGACGTTATTATGCCTGTTTTTGGACCACCTGGTCAGGACACTATGAAACTAGTGAGGCTGCTTCCCCTATAAAATGGTGTAAACCAGTTAATGTGTCTCATGGAGAGGAGATCCAGACTCTGGAGTGGTACGCCATGTCTCAGGTATGGAGTGTGTTTCTACTTGTTTTACATTCATCAGCATATAAACAGCTGTTAAACATTGACATTATTTTTATGTCCATTTTCTTTGTGTTTTTTAAAAAGATCATCGGACTCTGGGTTGCAGTTTGTCTCACTGCAAGTTTTAAGCTCTATTTGCATTGTATGTCCTGCTGCTGCAAACATCAAGAAGGAACAGGCAATGAAAATAACACTCAAGACATCCATCTTCAGGAGCAGAGCAGCGGATGACAGAAATTCAGGAAAGAAAACAAGGACATTTGTGCTGTGATCTGTGTTTCTGTGTGTTTATTTTTGAGTTTTCTTAATGATCCTGTTCCCTGTTCCCTCTGTCTCTGCGTCTTCCCTGTTGATTGTCTCCCAGGTGTGTCTCGTTCCCCTGATTACCCCATGTGTATTTAGTCTCCCCTGTTGTCTGTATTCCTCTTCCCTGCTCATAAAGACATAGAAGGGAATGACATGGCAGATCATTTAGCAAAAAAATCTTTAAAACAAAAACAAATTATGGAAATAGAATGTTGTAAATCTGAAATAAAAACAATTATTAAGAGAAAAATTAAATCTGAATGGCAGAAATTATGGGAGGAAGGAATTAAAGGTCGTCATTTATTTAATATACAAAAGAAAGTGGGGAATATGGAAATAATTGGAGAAAATCGAAAAGAACAAGTAGTGATGACAAGATTGAGAATTGGACATACCGGATTAAATAAAACATTGCATCTGATAGGTAAACATCCAACAGGTAGTTGTGAGTGTGGTATGGATATGGAAACAGTAGAACATGTAATAATTCATTGTGAAAAGTATGCAGCAAGTAGGGAGAAGCTAAGACTAGAAGTGATGA
>CAEGAF010054692.1:0-38043 GCA_903067075.1 Micropoecilia bifurca | reverse complement strand
AGAAGTGGCTGGGGAGAGGGAAGTCTGGGCCTCCCTTCTGAAGCTGCTGCCCCCGCGACCCGACTCCGGATAAGCGGGAGACAATGGATGGATGAATGGATAACATGACGCTCTGCCCCCATGCGGAAGTAGCGCGAACCTCCAACAAATAAACAGTTATAATAGCAGAGGTAGAGAAACAATGTTTTATGACAGGGGAAAAAATCTCCAACGAGTCGCGCATCGGGTCTGTAAGGTTATTTGCGAGAATCAACGGAGAAATCAACGTTAAAGCCAAAGTGTTTCTCAGCTGAGGGGCCCAAAGTCTCATTGTGATGAGAGCATTTTGTCGGGAGCATTTTGCACGTGCAAAAGTGGGTAAGCAATAACCTGAGAGCTTTTGCAAAAGGCTCAAAGGTAAACCGTAGCATAAAAAGGCACTTAAATGTAAATCAGTGATTCTTGAGAATAGGGACAAAACAGGTCCTATGGATAATGGACACAATTTGAATAAAATATACACAAAATATATTTTTTTCAAATATTTGACTAAACTTACCTGGGTCATGCGAGCACAACAATGTTTATTTTCCAGGTATTTGCAGATTTTTTATTTTTATTTTAAACGTTGTAGTCGGTGGATGATTCCTATTATAGCCCTTGTCCAGAAGCAGAACTCAATACATTATAATAGTTTAAAACAATTAAAGAAATACTGAAATTATATATTATGACAATTAAGTATAAGTAGTCATTTAAATAATTATAACAGTATCAATAAATTGAATTAAAACATTTTTTATATATTTTTCAACTCCATTGAAATTTGTCCTTAGTTTTTGTCAACACCGTCAGAAATGAAAAGAATAAAAAAAATCAGGCATTATTGGGGGACACCAGAACTTCTGAGGACCCCATGACCACTTCCTTTCTCTTCCTTTGCTAGGAGGGCTAGTTAGCTCTGGTTAGCTTATGTTATTCTTTAGTTTTTTCTTCTTTTTATTCCTAAGTTGCTCTTCACAACCATGATGTGTCAACATCATAACTGACAATTTACAAAACTTTGATGAAATTTTGTGAAATAAAAGCTTAATTTTGGCTTAATTCTGTAAAGATTTCATGGACCTGATGAGCTACAATATGACCTCCTTCAGATTAACATTATATAAATTGAGGTAGTTTGGCATTTTGTCAACTCCGTCAGAGTTTTTGTGACTCAGTGAAATTGTTGTCAAATCTTACTTAAATGTGCAGTTAATTCATTTTGATGTATTTTACATAAATTGCATTATTTCACAAAAGTTTTTCATTTTACTCACTATTTTGTCACCACCTTCAGTTCTGTGTCAACTCCGTCAGATGTACTTTTTGTTGTTTTTTTGTTTTAACTAATATTTATTTTGTTTCTTGAGAAGCATTCGTCTGTAAAATGAGTAAAAATATCACTAAGAGGGTAATTAAAAATTATTTTTTATTTTTGTCAGATGCTGTTGACAACGTTCTAGGACTGTTACAATTAAAAATGTAATTTTTTAAAAAAAAGAATTTGCAACTGGGAGCCTGTGCCTTAGCATCTTCACATTTCCAAAACATTATTTGTCATATTTGCATACATAAGGTTGAGAAATAACAAAAAAAATTATGGGAAAATAAAAACCCATTTTGTCCCTATTCTCAAGAATCACTGAAATACAGCAGTTGCTACAGTATGTTTTCATGGTGCCATAGAGCATTGATTTTACAGACAATATCAAACATACTTCACTTATTGATCTTTGACTGCCAATAAGTGCTATCACAAAAATTGGATGCTTATTACGAGTTAGCTTTGTGTAGATGGACATGTGGTAGTCACCATCAATCACAGTTCAATTGGAAGTGAAGTTGGCTGCAGGCCCTGATCAATTTCTTGCATTACTCCAGACTCCATTTGAGTTTTGGAAATTGCTTTCCACCCTTTATGCACTCTGGTAATGGCTGCCAGGATTACATGTAACAACTAACACTAACAACTTTGGACCATGATTTCCTATGATTTTCCTCGAAAATCTTTATGACCACAGTGCTTCAGCAAGACAACATTGTCAGAGGTTCAGCTCCTCTGTGATAGATGCCATATAAAGAAAACCATTATGACATCCAGACCTTGATGCTTCTGCCTCGATATGACAGTTTTTATGTGGTTCTTCTCCAAATTTAGACTGTTTAGATTCTATACAGACATGCCACTAGATGCCACTCAATAATTAGAGTTTGTCTTAGAGATCAAAAGTCAAACAGTAGCAAGAGGCTGCTATAGGTCCTCTGATGACACTGTAAAGTTTTTGGAGACTTTATAGCATTTTTCTTAGCTTGATTTGAGACATTATGTAAATTGATTAGTATTTTTAAAATGATTAAATATCCATATGCTCAAATATTTTATCGAAAGCATCTAACTCTCAATAAGTTTGTTTCTGCCATCTGGTGGGAAAAAAGAAGCACTACATTTGTTTTTATGCGTCTGAGCTGAAGTCTAAATCCCAATTAAGTTCCTCATGTCATGCCTGTGAAAGATAAGAGAATCTAATTTACAATCAAATTCAATAAAATGTAACCGGTTCGTCATTAAACGATTTTCTTTATCAGTTTTGAAAGGTTGGGGATTTCACTGCTTGTATCAACACCATGAAACCTAATTATTTCTATTGGATATATTGCACTGCATTCCAGTCTTATCGTCAGACTTTATAATGGATGTACAGCCCACCATGTCAGGCTGAAATCATGTGTTTCTTAGTAATGAAAGAGGAGATTGGCTCCTAAACAAGTCAAGTTGCAGGAGAAGTTTCTTGTTTTTGTGTTACAAACTGATGGACATAGAAGGTTTTCCTGCGGCACAACATAAAATCGACCAATTTGCACAGAAAACTTATAAGGTTTCAAATTCAAACTGGAACCAAGAAATAGCTCTAGTTAGTATTTAAAAGGTTTTTTTTTTTAAATGAGTGCATTTTTTTCCCATTTTACAGAGATTCAAAAAGAATTATCCTAATATTACATAAAATAAAAATAAAACTGTTCAAGAATTTAAATAATTACATGGCAATTACAAAATAATTTGTAAGCAACAATATTTATGAATTGATTTAGCATTAAGGTTAAGTTGCTGATGAAACTATCACTGACTCGTGTTCATGTAATTGATATCATTAGCAGATGATCGTCACATAATCATCTGGTGTTAACTCAAATAATTCCCCCATTTTTTTGTGTTTTGCTCACCCTGGCTGTCTTTAGAGAAAAGCTGAATTGCTTTTTCTAACTCCTGTTTACAACCACTAGATGTCAGTAAAGTCCATTAAATAAGCTGTTACTATGCATTAACAGCTCAGTTTGACTCAGCATATATGGAATACATTTCAATTTCTGTATTTAATGGCATTTGGGTGGCTTGGATCATATTCCTATGAATGAACTGGTGTTTTTTGTTTGTTTTTTTTTTTTTTTTTTTGCCTCACTGTCACTGGTGTTGCTAGATAAACATTCTTGCTGTTTACTGCCACTGGCTTCTGGAAAAACAGATACATGTAGCTGCCATGTTCGCCACAAATAACAACACTTGATGTAAATTCTTTTGAGTTTAAATGAAACACTTCTGGCATAGAGCTTGAGGACAGCCAGGCATTGTCAAGATGTCGACACCAACAATTTAATCTTTTGAGAGTAATGAGAAATCGTAATGATCTGAAAGTTTGCAGATCATTACCTAAGATGATCTGTGATCATCTTAGGTAATCAATTTAAAACACTGGTGCATCTTCTCACTACTGTTACTGGAATTTCAGTGTAAATGTATTTGAGTGATGGAGAAAGCCTAAACAGTCATTTACATATCCGTTATGAATGATTTTAGTCATGGTTTCAGTTCCTTTTAATCTGAAGAATAACAGGGACAGGAAGCATGCTGACAAAGCTTTAAAAGACACACCCTATTCTCCGCAGTGATGAGAAGCAGCGACTTCCGTTTTAGATATCATCTTTCAAATGTAAAATAGGCGCCTGCCTATGTGTCTTGGTCTTGTGGTTTTATCTCTGCAATTCACTATAAACGTAAACACGAAAGCTCCTGCTACATTCAGTGCTTGAGTAACAACTGGAAAACACATGACTTTTTCTAAGCTGCAATAAAAATACAATTCTCAATCATAAGCAGTTGAGGACCATCTATTTTTTTTCCCTCTGATCCTTCTGCATCCACTTGCTGAGGGTTCTGCAAACTTTAAATCCGTATTTTGATTGGTGAAATATGAGGAAGGACATGTCTGAGGTCAGACATGTTTGACATGTCTGACATGTCTGACCTCAGACATGTCGTCCTAACGGATACATTTGCAGACTCCATTGATCAGAACCCAACAGAATTTGCAGCGGGATGGAGGTTGCCTTACTGTATGCAGCCATGTTTGACATCCTGCCACAGGAAACAGCAGCAAACCTCAATGGAAAAAAGCAGGTGTTATTTAAAAAAAAACATTTCAGACTTGTTTATGCGACATATAGTTTTATTACCTTGTTTAAAATCAGACAAATAAATAACATGTTTACTTCCTTCCATGCTTTCCAGTCCAGCTACAGGATAATCCAGTGTAACATATCCAGTATCTGTGGTTGGATCAATCAAACACACATTTTAAAAGGATTACTGATCAGACTCTGTGGACTCTTGTGAACTATAGGTTTGAGGCCTGTTTCATCAGTGGCCTTTCTACATTAAAGTGAGGCAGCTGGGTCGAGTGAGGAGGCTTTTAAAAGCAGAAGTTTTGCTAAATTATTTCTGAGTATGCATAATACATGACCCTGGGAGAGCATGAAGGAAAGTAGAGGCAAGCAGAGAGCGAAAGAGGAAAGAAAGGAGCATAAAATCGCTCCAATCTCCAAGTCCATGAAAACAAAGCCTCGGTAATACATCCCGATGAGTCCTTTTCTTCTTAAACTCTTTGCAATAACATGCGTTCTCTGATTTTGTTCACTTTCCCCAACCCTCTCTCGTTATGCCTTTCTGTGCTTGAAAAGGAGCTGGACCGCACAGGTCCTCTCATTGTATTTAGGATATTATTACTCAAGGGCTGAATGTACAGAGACATCTCAATGAATTTCACCAGGTGTGAAATGAATCAAAAATATCCTTTTGTCCTCTTAATTTTGGCTATGATTGCTCATAGCTAAGGAAAAGCAAATATGTCTGCATTAATTGAAAGGGGTACGAAGACTGTCAGTATGTGACTCCGTTGAGGTATTAAGGGAGATGTTTTATGTCCTTGGCTTTCGTGTCTCATTTTCCTGTTGACAAAAAAGTGCTGAGTTTGCAGTCCAATGAACACTTTGATGCCACAGTCAGTAAACTATTGGCACGTTGGGCAGATGTCAGATGTATCTGACAAAATCACCCTATAAATGGTACAAATGATTTTGTGTTGCCACCAAAAGACATGGCCCGTAAAAAAAGCAGCTGAACACTCGGGGGTCTTTGCTCCAAAAAGAAGACCTTGGACCACTGAGAAAAGTGCTGTTATTTTTCTCACTCCAGCTTGGATAGTTCTGATGTTATGTTTGGCTCAACTTTCCAATAGCAGGTCAGGTTAGCAGTCTGTGAACAGTCAGCTTTTTTAGCAACGACCCTCTGTGACTAGCTCTCTTTAGCCCACCCATGTGAGATCATCCATGTAGATCATATAGAGAAATGACATTCATGGAGCTCATGCTCTGCTCTGCTGCACTGGTCTCTGCCCAAGCATGCTGATCGTGATTTGATTTGCACTCTCAGGTTATAAATGGAGTCTCATTATCTCAGTTTACTGCTCAAGTCGCATCTGATGATGCAACATTAAGTGCCTTCCCGCTGTTGTTGGGATCTTTGCTAGACTGGCCACAGAAACGGAGGCAGATGCTTAGAGAATGTGTCCAGAAATGGGCCATGCAATGCTGTGTGACATCGGTCTTTCAAATCTCTAAACGTAAATGAAAAGGACTGATAAGGCAACGTTTACTTCTGCTACAGGTTTTGCTAATTGCCTCGCAATCAATGCAGAATGGAAAGTGGGGAGATGGAACAGCAGCTTTGCATCTTTGATGAAGACTGAGGAATAATAGATGAGTAGATGTTAGTTTCCTTAGTTTATTAAGTGAACAAACCAAATGAACCAGTTGGTACTTTATATAGAAAATCATATATATTTCACTTGTGTCTGCATAACTTTTAACAGGCTGTTTTTGCCTGTACTTACATTGAAAACTCTGTTGCTTCTATTTAGTAATGATTCATAAAAAGCCAGAAAATAAATGGTTTATTGCAGGATCACTTTCTCAAAGAGAGTAATTCAGAAAAAATAGTTATTTGGGTAACTTCATTCAGTATAGAAAAGGAAGGCCTAGTCAGTCTAGACTTGCATCTGATTGAAGGCTGTGGCTTGAAATTCAACAGGCTGGTTATGCTTGAAAAGTGTCCAGGCTAGCTGAATTGAAGCAATTCTGAAAAGAGGAGTGATTCAAAACTCCTCCACAGTGATGTAAAAAAGGAATGGCCAATGATAAAAGTTTTTGACTGCGCTTGTTCCCACCAAAGGGTAATGGCGGCCAGGTTTAGGGGGCAGTTACTTTTTCACCTGGGGTCAGATTGATCTAATGTTTTTATTGTCTTAATAAAAGATCATTTGAAAGGTGCTTTTTGATCTACATTTTTAAATAAAAAAAATTAGATTTAATGTTTTTTCAGAACCGTAAATCACTGAGACTTTTGCAAAATAATAAAACATAGTGAAGAAGTAATGTGAGATTCATTTTGTTTCTAGTAAGTCGAAAAATGTTTCTAGAAGCATTACAAAGATGATGGGATAAAAAAACTAAAATGTAAAAAACAGAAATAAAGAGATTAAACTGACAAATTTATGAAGCGTTGTTATACTCCCTCTTGTGGACAAAAGGCAATACTCAAAAAAAAAATCTGAGTTTTGTGATTAACTGGGGGAAATTATGTAACTTTAAAAAACAAAAATACTGAAGTTTGTAAAAAGAAAAAAAATGTTCTGATTTCCCCGAAACAATCCCGTTTATATCAAAAACAGAAGACATTACGCGCGCGCGCCGGTATCAAACTGTGATTGCGCGCGCCTCGCCTGCTGCATTTAATTGTGGGCATTCTTGCACGCGCCTGCATGGGCACGAGTCAGTGCGCCTACTGCGATTGCGCTTTTTGCACAGTGTTGAATTTGTCCCGTGGATCCATATGAGAGGGGAAAGCTCTCTCCCTCTCCCTCTCCCTCTTCTTCTTCTTCTTCTTCTTCTCTTTTTGCAAGCGCTGCAAAAGTGTTTCAGGACGCTAGACGGTACACAGAGAGGAGCCGACACAAGAGAGGACGTGGGTGAGGGAAACCGGTTTTTGGGGAAAGGAGGACGAAAGTGCAAGGTGACAAACAGAAGAACGGCATCTTCATACAAACAGTCTGTCAAGATTTAATCTGTTTTTTTGATTCTTTCTGGAGCGCACGTCCCCCCCTGGGGTCCAGAAGCGGAGGAGGTCTCTCTCTCTCTCTTTCTCTCGCTCCCTGTCTGTTATTATTCCAGCAGAAACAGTTGATCCTGAGCAGCCCGGCTCCAGACGCTGCCGCGCGCTGCTCCGGACCACAGCTAATCGACCGCGCTCGAAGAGAAATGGCTTGTTTTTCCACCGAGGGGGACGGGGCTCCGCTCTAAGTCCGGCAGACCATGTCGGGGTTACACGCTTCAGATACAGGACATTTTTTTGATCCTGCCATCAGCGCACCGCCGGCTCAGGGCGCGACCGACGCCGCGGGGAGCGGTGGCGACGGGGCCGCGCCGCCGCCGCCGCCGCCGGCCGCTTCTCGGACGTACTTGGAGGTGGCGAGCGCCGCCCAGGGCTACGGGGCCGAAGGAGTTTACACCAATGGACGGTACAGGGACCACAGCGGCTCGCGGATCGGGAGCGGCAGCCGCGATAATTCCGCGGAGAGAAGTCAGGGAGGTGGGAACGCACCTTGTGGTATAATGAAGGTTAGTGATAAAAGCTCATCTTCTTCGCTGTCAGGGATTTCCAAGGTTACGCGAAGGGAATCTGCTCGAAAGCAGCAAAGCAAGTCTGACATAACAGCAGTGACCATTCCCAGATATCTGCTTCGTCGGCGTTTCGGGGAGCTTTGTTTTGATGCACCAAGAAAAAAAAAAAATAGGGTCAATTACGGTGCTTTAAGTTCAGCAACTTTCTCCAGAAGTTTATCATAGAGGAGAAGGAATAATTCCCAGAGCCCCAAACGAATTACATGTAAATACTTACACTGAACTTTTCTTTTAATATTTTTTGAATTGTGCTGCATAGTGTCAAAAACATGTACATTTAGTAGATCGTCACTCATGTTCTTTTTTTTTTTTTTTTGCAAAAGCAAGACAGAAAGTTTAAATAAAGTTTGAATGTTTTTTTTATCTAGAATGAAGAATAAATCTGTTGAGTGATTTAGTCTAAGTTTTTAACCTGACTCTTTAACTGCCTCGATGTCTGAATCCGAATCTGGCGTCTTTTCAAACTTTTTACTGAATAGTACAGCGACTCCCAGCTCTGGAGCAAATGATCTTTCTCCTTTTATCCCTGTCAGTAATAGATGATTATATTATTTTTAATGGCAGCCCTGCCCTAATTAGTGCTTTCATTACAGGAGGTTAATTAACTGGTCTCCCGCAAACCACTGGCAAGACATCATCTTTTTTTTCATAGTTTAAACTCATATTATATGCTCTGCCCTGACCATATCAGCTGTAGTTTACATGGCAACTGACAGAACACATTTTCCTTTTTCTTTTTTGTATTTTATTAATATGTATAAAAGTAAGAGGAGCTAAGAAACATAAGCACTCCACAGTTTTCTTATTGCCCCCTAAAACACAAAACATTTAAAGCATTTATTTAGCCTTCACAATAATTCACTAATCTATCACATAAAATCCCAACAATATGTGTCTGAAACATTACAGAATATAATATGTTTCAGACACATATTGTTGGGATTTTATGTGATAGATTAGTGAATTATTGTGAAGGCTAAATAATACATGCTTTTAATGTATTTTTTTATTGGGGGCAATATAAAAACTTTGGAGTGCTTATGTTTCTTAGTTCCTCTTACTTTTATACCTATTAATAAAATCCAGTGCAAAATATGGCCTTTCAAAGTCACCAAATTCACAAACATCAGTATAAATTCAACTGTTTGGTGAAGTCCCCAAAGGTTTGTTGGAGACATTAGTGAACAAACAGCATCATAAAGACCAATGTATGTAGCAGACAGGTCAGGGATAAAGTTATGAAGAGTCTTGAAGAAGGTTTAGGTCATAAAACAATATTCAGTTGGCCACGACTGCAAAATCCAGGTTGTCAATCTAAACTTATGTGCTGTGGAGCTGCAGCAATCCTGAGCTGAAGTGGGAATAACTCTATACATGCCATTAGTTCTGCACTCCACAAATCTAGAGTTACAGAAAAAGTTGTGTTTAAAGTTTTCCACAAGCCATATAAAGGTCATAGAAAAAAAAACGAGAGAAAGTACATAGAAAAGGCAATATGCTATGAAAAAAATAACACTGCACATCATTCTGAACCCACCACCTCCTTAAATGATACATGGTGTTGGCATTATGATGCTGTGGGGATGCTTAGGTGCAGAGGGATGACCCTACATCTAGACCAACAATGAACTTGTTTGGAATAAAACATATCCAAGCCAAGTCAAAGTCCAGTTCAAAATTTAGTTGAGAATCCATCCGGAAACTGGTGTTTGGAAAAGCTCTTCGTCCAACGTGACGGAGCTTGTGCTATTTAGCAAAGACGAAGAAAAAACCCTCTAAATGTAGAAAGCCGTTACTTTAAGAGTTGTAGCTGTGGCAAAAAATGTACTCAGTAAACACATAAGCACATCAGAGTTTAAACATTTTATTGTTCAAAATTCTCAAGGTAGCCTTGTTCTTCTAATTCACAATTATTAATTACTTTTGCTGGATTATATCAATACCTGGGGTTCACCATGTGAATTTTCTTGTTGTCATTATTTTCTCATTTTAACTACTTTATGCTGTTTTTACTCTATTGCTAAGTGCTCAAAAGTTAATATAAGGGCACATTTAACAGACCACAGTAATTACTATAGCATTCAACTGTTGGATTAGGTAGAAATAGAGTTTGTAAAAGGTGCTTTTTTTACTGCTTAATGTTGATGATCATCATCAGGTTGACCTGGATTTGTCTGCTCACTTGGAACGATGCGGTAAAGATTAGCTTTAACAGGAACCCTCTGATCGAGCATCGGACTCTCGGTGGTTCAGTGGAAAAGCTTCATGCATAGTTTCAACACACCTACTCGCATTTCAGTCACACATTGCGTGTGAGTTGCAGTTCAAAAGGTGAAGGGGCTTCGGTTCCATGGGAATAGCAATCACAGTAGCGCATTACCTCATTAACTTGGCCCTCGACATGCAAATGTTAGAAAGACAAGAGTTTGCCTGTCTGTCTCTCTAGCAGGCACCCAGCTTTGTCTTCTTGTCATTTCTTCAGCAGGGTGATGGTGTCATGCCAGAGAGGAGAGACTTTATAGTGGCTAAAGGTGAGGATTTGTGATGCACACTTGTTACGTAATACTGAACTGAGGATAGCTGTGAGGTCGGTTCCTTTATAGCTTCAGGTACCAGCCGAGGAGGAAAAGGTGGAGCCTGATGGTTAACTTACCAACAATCTTTCCTGCCTTCTTTGTCTTTGCTCTAGAGTTAGCAACTGAAATAGGTCAGCATCTATATCTGTAAAAAAAAAGAAAAAGTTTCACTTAAATGAGTCAGAGAGGAGAGACAAATGTGTAACAGCACTGTTATTGTTAAATGTAAATGAAGATGAGACGGGTTGATTCTGAATCTGTTTAATTTATACACCAACCAATGGTGGGCGATAGGTATGTAACAAGGTCTATCGCACAAGATCTAGCAAATATTAAAACATCACAAAGTGCTATCACATTCAGCATGTGAAGCAAATGGAAGCTATTATTATGAAGGTAGATTTGGGGAACTTCTTTTCTCAAACAGGGTATATCAGTTCGCACATCCATCTAGCTGTTCTCTCATGAGTTTTACGAGATTTTGGGTTTTTGAGAAGGATGGCAGACCCAACTCATTCTGGGAATCCCTAAAAGTTTCCTGGCCAGATGGACTCTTCATTGTGTTCTTCCTCTAACTTGATAGAAGGGATGGAACTTTTGGTTCCATGAGTAAGATGAGTAAGGGATGGAGATCTATCAACACGGAAAACACAAAGGGAACTAATGAAATCAAGAAAAGACACTAAAGATAAACAAAACTGCACAATCAAAACACAAGAATAAGTAAGAAGCTAAACTCAACAAATAAGACACGACCTAAGAAGAATGGGCTGATAAGGAAAATAATAAAGAAGGTAAACAAACTTAAATGAAATGCGAAACACAAACAGCATTGGTACATGACAGGAGGCTATTTCATAATGGGAGCGTTTTAGTTCCTTTTCAGTATTTGTGAGCACTTTCCAAATTAGTTTGATGATTGGAACCCTTGAGGTTTGCCAAAAACAGAGATTAAATTTGTAAGGGGGAAATACTTGTTTCATGCAGCACTTTATAATCACTTGTGGCATCTGTTGAATATTTCATAAGTTAGTGTGAATCTTTAAAGCTTCTGTGATGCTCGGACGAGAACGTTGCAGCGGGAAATCGGTGCAAATGTGACGTAGAAATCTCTCACTTTTGATTTGACTAGTTTTGCTTCTATCCATTGATTCCCTAATGTACCCTCAGGATACCTCACAAACCTGAAAGTAAACAATCACTCACTAACTATATCACAGCATCATCTGAGATGCTTTGCAGACATTACAGCTCATCCCCCTAATAAGTGATATAATTAGGATAGATATAACAAAACTCTGATTGAAATGCCTGTCTTTGCTATGGGATTTCAAAGGGCATAAGTAATTCCCACATCTCCTGCAGCAGCAGGCTCCACTCAACGCTTGGATATTTTTGGAGAAACAGAGAACTGCACTGCGCAGAATAAGAGACAGCAGAAGATGTGAAATGGTGATTACAGACATCTAGGGCTGCTGAATCATCGCTCCCTGCCTTGGATGGTTTCCACAGAGCAGCAAAAGACAAACATCTGAAATAGACCTCTTTATGCGAATTCACAGCTTAGCACCAAACAGTTTTTGTTTCAGCAAAGGTCACTCATCCACGAGAAACACGAAGCTCACAAAGCCCCGATTGTATTTGACGAGGAGGAGTAATTGACGCCTCAGTGTTGTGAAGTTAAGCTGTGAGAACGAGAGATTTAACGTGATTTATTTTGATCCAGTTGCGAGTTTTTGCGCAGGTTGGTTATGCTATGTGGTGGACATGTTTCATCTTCAATCTGCTGGTGTTTTAGAGAAGTGTAGCTTTCACCAGGCTTGATTGTTTTAGTTTTATTGACCACATTGCGAGGTTTACTACACAAAAAGCAATACAGCTTAATAAAAAAAAAAATCACCTTATAAATGTGTGAGTGTCCCCTAGACAAATGTCTTTCAAACAGGAATTTTTTTATCCTTGCATGTTCGTGGTGACCCTTTTTTTTTGCTTCAGTTATCCGCAGGGAACCCGTGCAACAGCAGAGAACGAAAACCTGAGTTTATGTTATTTGTCTGTATGTCAGAGGAATAACTCTGGGTGAAATAATGTGAACAGGACATTGATCTGGTCAGAAGATGCATTAGAGTCTGGTGGAATGGTCTTAGCCCTTCAAGGCGGCTAGTGTAAGGATGAGTGATGCTCGTATTTGTCAGGCTGTTGTCAGCCAGGAACAGGAGTCTGCTGGATGGGTGGGATAATACATCTGCTCCACCTGGTTTTGCTCCTACATGTTCCTTGCTGTTTAAATATGGCACTTTTTCCTTGATCACATTTGTTATGTCAGTCTTCAGCGAGGCAGAGCAAGAATGAAACGGTACACAAATAACGGGAGATAGTGATGAAACCACGGGCAATCGTCAGAGAAAATTTAGGAACAAAGTTTCGCTTGCTGAAAAATCTTCTTGACAATTTTATGCTTTGTAATAAAAGTTGACGTCTTTAGTGCAGGGTAAGGACTTCAATTGAGTTATTTGTGCTGCTCATGAGCAGATGATTAACAGGCATTCTGTTATGTAGCCGTGTTAATTCCGGTGTTTACGGGATGTCAGGGGATGGAGCTCTGCTTCCCTACGATTCCTTCATTACACGTCGTAATTAAAAAGGCAAAGACAATGATGGTCAATGATGGTCGCAGGTAAATCCCGCACCAGTATTTGTAACAGCCTTGCTTTTATTTACTCAGCCTGTCAATGTGCTCGGTTTGCCAAAGGGAGTCTCCGTTCTGTCTTCATGTTCACACAGTTCCATTCATCTGCTCCTCCTCGCGCTGCCCGGGGCTGTCTGGTGGACTTTGTGCCGGAGATCAGAACGGGGAGAAAATGATTAATTCACCACAGGGTGGGCGCACGTGTGCAACAGCACTCACAAAATGGGGAATTTTGCAGGTCTCCTTGCAAAGTGCTACATCAGCTTTTATCACCGAAAGAGGTGGAAATTGGAAAAACAAATGACACTATTCGCCTTTGCAACCTTGCCCTGAGGCAAGAAACTACAGCTTTAAAGCAAACTTGTGACAGGAAGTACGAGCAGAGTTTTGCAGGAGGAAGGAAGAGCGGTACTATGTGACCTCCTTGAGAGCATTTGCATGGAGGCAAAGTGGATTCATTGTCAGATTAATGATAAACCTATGTTATATTCCTATGATAATATCATGTGCAAACAAGTCAAACTTTCTTGAATTCTTCATTCAAAAATCTAGATTTTTACAAATGAATCGACAGCCTGTTGCGTCACCAGGTATAGCCAATCGTAGAGAAGAATAAGTATGTTGAAGTAAGCTGATGTTGAGAAAATAAACTGATGCATTTGAGGAAAAAAAATTCTTTAGTGTGACTTTCTTTGGTTTCTTTCCTTTTGTGTAGGACGTAATTTTTTTTCACCTGCAATGCCTACTAATTTAAAAAGGGGCAGCAGGTACCGGAGGTCATTTCAAGCAAAGGTATATAGTCAGCAACTCTGCTGTTTGTTTAGCAGGAGTTTTTAGGTGCTTATTTCATTTCACCATTTTGCTTTTCTGCTCTTTGTAGCATAACATTGAGTACATAGCAAGCTAATGTATTTTCATTTAGTCAGCTTATCTTCTCCAGTGGTGTGAATATGAGGCAGTACAGACGTGTCATTTCTGCAATGCAGTCTTAAATAAAGTTACTTTATCAGAGTAAAAGATGATGAACCTTTAGTTTTCAACCGTTCTATTAAACCACAGGAATGGTATGATGGAAAACATAGTGTTTACATTTCTTTTAACAAATAAGACAATATCATCTTTAATCAGATTTAAATTCACAGATATAACCTAAGCAAGGCCTCATAGTATCAAGACAACACCAAAACCTTCTCCTAAACGAACTTCATATCTTGCATCCTTTTCACAAGTGCTATGCCACATTTACATGATCCAAGCACTTTAAAAGTTGACATCTTACAACCTTTCAGAGAGAAGCTGGTTAAATTGTTGCCATTTGTTACACAAAAATTCAAATTGGGATGATAACCAGAACAAGAGAGAGAGAAAGAAGATTTTCCCTACCCAGAACTGAACTCATAAAATCTGTCAGAGAGACATACAACAAAGACATAAGAGCCCATTTAAAAGAGCTGATTGTCTAGGCAGTGTGACTGGGGACTCTTGTGCTTTTATCACAGAACAAGAGGCCTGTTTCTCATGAGATGTAGTTATGAATAGGAGCATGTATTTTGGATGAGGCGCTTGCATGACCCGTCTTTGCTGTTGATCCTGCTCCTGGTTTTATTTCGTGTGAAGCTGGAACAATAAAGCAGTATCCAATGACAGATGGTGTCACGGTACCATCAAATCATTAGATTTAAAGGTTGGATTAGAAAGTAGAAAGTGAAACTTAACTTTCTTGATCTAAGAAGCACAAGGAGATGTTTTTTTTTTCTAAAATAAAAAGAAGAACACTGTTTCATGTTGGCTGATCAGTGGCACAGTTATTAGCACTGGAAGGTTGTGCAGTGAATGTGTGGCTTCGTTATCTGTAAGCCGTTATCTTCAAAAGTTCTCAAAAGACAGACTTGAATTATTTCACTCTATGTGTAACAAATTTATAATAAATGACTTTCACTTTCTGAAATGAGGGATACAAGTATTGAACCTTTTTGAGCCATACATCTAGGTGGGAAGGAAATTGATGGTTCATGCATGTTTAAGTTTGCACTCCTTGCAGAAACTTTGCAAATCTCAGAGCGCACTATGCATTACTGACAAAAGTTGCAGCACTATGTTTGCCTTTTCTTGTACGTTACCAAATTTCTTTCTAAAGTTAACTTCTTGTTCTTGCGCTGTTTTTTGTTAGATTTGCTTTGACCCAATGTATTAAAAATGGCCTTTAGAACGCTTTTCAGGCTGATTGACGTTCTCAAATTTCTTTAGATGTGAACACACCGTTTCTTGTTTTCAACCTTAATTTAGTCAGGTAAGCTATTAAGAGCAGGATCCCACCTTCACAGGGAGGGGAAAGCATTTAGTAGACATGCAAACATACCGTTTAAGTTATGTTCACCCACTTCCTGTTATTAGACAGATTCTATTTAAGAGATTTCTTGACACTATATATAGCTATAATCAGATCTGGGTATGGCTTGTCAATCTGAACTATGTATTCCAAAGAAACCTTTGTTAATCAGTGTTAACTTCTGAATTAACAAGTCAGGGCGGTTACTTCATTTTATTTAGGGTCAGATCACTGTGCATAACTAGTTTGTTCTAAGGTTATCTTTCATGTTCCTGTCTGATTTTAAATTTGTTTTACAATCTAAAAGACCTTAACAAACAAACAAACAAATAAAAACTGAAATAATTTATAATGTGAGGTAAATTGTGTTCACAGTACTACACAATTTGTTTAGGCAGGGTAAACTTCAAGCAAAAACTCTGTTCTTCATAAACACATCAGGTTGTGTTGTGTTGTTAGATTGAGTTGCTAGATTCTGAGCTGGGCTTTATTGGTTCTCACTACTTACCTGGGATTTACCAATATCACACAGTTGGTCTCATTTCTCTTTTTGGGCCGACACAGAAGGTTAAAATAGGGAACATTTTAATCCTTCTATTAATAAGGGAAGACATTTGGAGTGAGAACTGATGTGTCTTATGTGATTCATTTGCTGATCACATCAAACGTTTTATTTGGTCCCAAAAAGAAGATGTCAAGAATGGATGTGATGCGCTTCACTGCAATTGTTACATCATTTATTGGTTGTTGCCATGGCTGGAGAAACAATTTAAAAAGTACAAGCATCTGACTTTATCAATAAGTCACTCCTAAACTGAGACACTCACAGAATTGAAACACCAAATGTTACTAAATGATACTACATTTGAGACCTTTCTCTTTCCGCCAAGATTTAAGTCGTATTTTTACTGTATAAATACTTATTGCACTCCACCCCAAAGCTTTTACAGCTGGATCAGTGGCCTTCAGCCTGGTTTGCTCTAAAGATGTTGGGCAGCCTGTGTCTTCTGCCGCTGTGTCCTCTCTGAAGCTGGCTGTGACCTGGCGTGTCCTGCCCCGGGGTGGCTATTTGCAGGTTACAGTGCAAGGACGGACATGTGACTCAAGCACTCCATGAAACACTCACACATGTACACATATGCAAACACACAGTACCCCACTGTATCTCACTCTGCGTATTTACTTATGCGTACGCCTTATTTGAGCTTATTTGATTAATTAGATTGTCGTTTATGTGTCTGCACACACTGCATTTGCATCTCTGTTTTGCATGTGTGCACTGACAATAGGAAAAAAGAGGGCTGGACATTTGCGGTAATCCAAGTTTTCTTTCTATGCTGATCTTCTGATCTGACCATGCTCAGATGTTGAGAGCGGATCTGTTTTGTAGAATCGGGTAATGCTGCAGAGTTGATGTTCTTGTGAATCCTTAAGAACCTACTTTTACTAGATGATCTATATCTGGTCACTATCAAACAATCTCTTTTTGATCATTGTTTTCTGTAGATTGAAGATGGAAGAGGAATTTTAAAAAAACATTCTCACAATTGTCAATAGATAAGTTTGTTGTTTCCATTGGTGATTTGGTAGTGAGACTGTAATCCAAGAGTGCCGTAAGGGAAGATGAGAAAGCCGCTACCTTAGTTTTAGCTGCTGATAAAATCAAGGACAGGTCTCTCCATTCAAGGCAATGATTTAGTTTGGCATACATATTTAGATCACAAACTGGATCTAAAAAGGCGTTAATTGGGTGCAACAAGTCATTTTTCTAATGTACTGATCTTAAAATATGTATTGACTTTTCTAGCTTTTTACTGTAATAAAATCTTTGTAGAAATTTCTGTGTGCAGCTATAAGATTATTACCAAATAGACAGCAAATATTAATGATCCTTTCAGCCATTTGAAAGCTAATGATTTGACTCAAAATTGCAGTGTTAAAAATATGCATTTTTTTAGTTAATAGATCAAATGTTTATTTAAGAAGATCTCTATTTTACAGAGGTACATTATGCTGTTGCATAATGTCAGATCTCAAGCCAGTGCAGGACATTCAGAGCAATTATAAAGTCACAGCACATTGCAGCACAGTAAAGGGAAAGGTACATGTCCTCATGAGTCTTCTTGATACAGGAGGAAGGTAAATGACTTTTAATCCGTCCGCACACCCAATCTATTTTCTCCAGTGTCTTAGTTTGTGCTATAATGACCTGAGATGAGTGCATGCGGAGACATGAATGGAAGTAACTGTGAGGTTATGATTGATTGCATTAAAAGGTCAGCAATGCATTCAACAGGGAAGTCGGTTGGGTAATCAAAGAGAATTAAGGTCAGTGTGTAGCTTTATTTGGGTCTGGATGATCAAGTGTTTCTATGTGAGCAAAGGTCATTGATTACAAATATTCAGATCTATTGCTATTCCAATAGGCCAAGTAAAGAAATTGGGATTGTTAACTCAGTTTCACAATGCCTAACATTTGCATAGTGAGCTGAAGACGTGGTTTCTATTGACACTTACTAGTAATGGATGATGTTGGAATCGGGCGCTGAAGGTCTGAGCCAGTCGTATTGTAATTTGAAACAATATTTTTTGACAAACAAACCTCCACTCCAGTAATCAGTCAATGAAAAACTTTAAAACAATTGTCTTTTTTCCACACGATAACTCAATTGTTTGCCTTTGACCTCAGTCTTTCATTATATACTTATATTTTATACTTGCCTGTTTGTGTTGTTCAGACTTTTATCAGTGCCGCTTTAATTCCTCTATTAAATTTGCTTTGTAGAACGGCTACCACAGGAAGTGTTGTAGGTTTTAGATATTTGATTCAGACACAAGTAAGCTGCAGTAGTGCAACAGTGTTCAGTCTGAAGGTTAAAACAGAGAAGGAAACTGCCAAAACTACAACTTTAATATTCTGGAGTCTCTTGCAATAAAAAAAACACAGTGTTGCTGAGGCAATCTATGTGACTTCAGTTTCATCATTTTGGCTTTCAGATGTTCATGTGCATGCCAGATGTTTGTGATGGTGCGGAGGAAATTGGGACTATAATACTCAGTCAAAGGGTAGTGGTAAACTACACCAGACAAAGAACATGACAGGTCAAATAATGAGCAAAGGAAGAAAAGCAGCAACGCTACTTTTTAAGAAAAGGAGGTCTGCTGTTTCTCCAGTTCGGATAATTTATCTTCCAGTTTTTTCTCTTCCTCCTCTTTTCTTCTGAGTAGAACGTGTACAAACCTTTGCTTCATTGCCTTCTGTGAGAGTAAAAACTGTAAAGCTCTGAGCGGAACATTGTGCTTTAGTTGAGCTTGATGCATCTGCTCTTTGAGAAAGACTTCATGAGTAGGTTGCCTCATCAGCCTGACTTAAATTTTACTAATTAGTACTTATTTGGATTTTTCTCACAGTCAAAATGCAGCCTTGTTGGCTGTACATTGATGGCATAACATACTCTGTTAAATGCTGCACACTAATGGAGGGTATGGCATGGAAGAGAGATGGAGGGTAGGCAGAGCTGAATTTAGGGTTGAAGGGAGGTGAAACACTGTTGTGCTCTACAGCAGTACTCCATTTACACCTTAGGATGGTATTAACCCCAACCAACAGGGAGTGAAATCTGTTCCTTGCAGTCAAAAGACAAAGGGATGCAAAGTGAGAGGAGAGATGATCTAACTGTTTTGCATAAAACAGTTAAAAAGAATGAAGAAGTAAAGCCAATAATTTAACATTTTTAGAGTTTCTTTCTGATCCGATTACAGCTGGACATATGTCACACCTGCCGCCAAGTTTGAGTTCATGTGATTTCCCCTTTTGCAACTAATGCTGAGAAGGATTCACTTCTCTGAGCGCTGATCATTTTGAATGTTACTTTATTTTGACACACCATCTTTTAGCTTTTAGGCAGTAGTTTTACTTACTCACTAATGACCAGGAGAGAAGACAGCCCTGCTGCAATATTTAATATCTTTGCTCTGACCCTCAAAAAAGTGAGAATATAGATATATAAATATTCTCTACAGACAAAAAGGACCAGCTGACACTACAGCAACACAGATAATGACAGGTAAATGGATCCCCTCAAGATATACGCGCTGCTAATTTGTCAAGGAGTTGCAACAGTCTTGACTGAAATCTCAGTTGAAAAGGATGTGGATATGAGTAAGACGGGGAGCATGAAAACATCCTGTTGCTTACGTAATGATACACATGTGAACTGTAAACAGATATATGCATTCGGGAAAACAGACAGTGTTTGATGTCTCTGTTTTTATGTTTTCTCTCGATATGAGGTCAGTTGTGTTTTTGCATAAGATAAAATGGTACTGTTAAAATAATATTTGCCCCTTGAAGAATTTCTTGTTTTGCTTTTGTGCTTTTTATTGCCGAATTCTTTTAATTCACTCACATTATAGAGTTTTATTGTACAGGTAAGGTTATGCTTAAGGTTATGCAACAGTTTTGTTTGGTCAGATTTGAGTCTGAAATTTGACTAGGCCGATCTAAAACCTTTAGTTTAGTCCTATAAATGGATTTACTTTTGTGGATTTGGATCATTGTCCTGATTGAGCCTTAAGCTTACTCACAAATTGACAGGTGGAGATCCTCCTTGACGATTTCCTGGTAGAAGCAGAAATTAAAGGTTTCATTAGCTGCAGTAAGTAATATTATTCATAATATGATATTGTTTTTACTCAGGTCATCTTTGCCTGTTGCTGAATTAGTTTGATGACCTGAAACATCTGAGACAAAAGAGTCACCACACATATGTTTTCACAAAAATGTGTTTGGACCCGACATAAGGACTGATAATGTTTGATGGTAAAAATAGCTGTAGGAGAACATTAATAATTAAATGTGCTAAAAGTATAATTCGATTGCTTTTTTCCTTTAAAGTGTTGTTTTTGCTTTTCTACCTTTTCTACGTCTCTGACATGAAATAGGAAATAGTCATATTTTGAATGTAGTCTCTTTTTTTTCCTAAAATCTGTCTTGCACTCTGAAGCATCCCCACTTTTTCAACGTGCTGCTTTATGTGCCTTCAGCTACAAAAGTCTTTGAATGCTTTCTGATGGATCATGAAGTGCCAGACTTCTGGTTCCTAAAAGACGTATCGGAGTAAGAGGCTCCTCTATCGGCTGTTTCTGTCAGATGTCCCGATTTGAAGTAAGCAGCTCTACCACTCTCCATTTTAAGACCTGCTCAGTTACATTTAGAAGAAGTCCTGTAGAGCAGCTCTTCAAGACCATTTTTAACCAGCTTCTTTGAACTTTTATACTTACTATACTAAACCATGTTATGTTTTACTATCAAATCAGAGACAATCGCAAACAATGGATGTTTTTTTTGGACACACTTTCAGGGGCGGTTCAAAGATAGAAAATATCTGGTTGTTTTTTCCCTGTTTTGTTTGAATCTTCAGTCAGTGACGTGCAACCACTGTAAGATAATATAATATCTAGCTGAAAATGATAAGCTGGCTTATCCATGCAGACTCATGGTTGCTAACTCCAGCTATCATTGGGTGATAGAATACCAGAGTGAACCTTCTCATGCATGGGTTTTTAAGCAGCTTCATCTGGATTTTGTCATCTTTAGTTCAAATCCGTAAATCTTGAAATGGACATTCCTGTACTGAGCAAATTTTGTTAGAGCACAGTATTTAAACTTTTGTACTGTTGGTGCAAACACAAAAAGTGTGATCTACTGACCTGACTAACTGGACTAAATTATTCTGCACTGATATCGGTCTACTTTTTAAAACACTTTCATTCATAAAAAATATTGTGAAAACAATAGGATACCAATTGATTCTAATGTTGTGAGAGGTAAAGGTAAGGCAGAAGGAGGGAACGGTCCATGGCACTGTTCATGTTAGAAACACTCAGATAAGGAATCCAAGCAATTTACAAGGTCATCAAAAGTAGAGAACATTTTCAAAGACAGCTAAAGTACATACCTTTAAAAGAAAAAAATAATAATAAAAATTCAGTTCGGCTCCCGCTTTAAGTTTATTGCAGTGTTTTTTTTTTTCCTTCTTTCTTTCTTTTGTAGCTGCTATTACCAAGTCAGGCTTCACTTCTGAGAGGTGTAGAAATATTCAAGGAAAGTGCTGCAGTAGTAAACAAGACAAACAGAGCAGACAGGGGATGTCAGTCTTCCCCATCACTCCAGATAATTAGTATTCACACTGTATTCACAAACAGCTCAGGCTGGGATTGAAAAGTCCCTTCAACCCTCCATATGTGCGAGTGTGAAAGCGTTGCAAACAGGTGTATGATTCTCCTGCTGCCTGTCTTTTTGTTGCTGCTGCCTGTCTGTCTTTATGTTGCTTGTGGTTGTGTGTGGCGAGGCCACAGTGTGTATGTTTGTGTGTTATTAACACTGTGAAAGATGGTGGTGTTTCTTCACGCATACCTTCTACTTACAAACCACAGTCCAGGATTCCACAGTCCCATGATAAGTGTGTTTGTGTGTGTGTGAACACGGGGCATCGTCAAAACACTTCTAGGAACCTTCGCAGTGACACTTATCAGCCCCTACGATCACATACACCACTGAGGAAGAGAATGGCAGATAAAAAGCACATCTGACTGTAGATTAGGGCTGCATTGAATTATTTTAGTTACCGATTATTCTGACAATTATTTGGAGAAACTGACACATTGTGCCGATGTTTCTTTCTAGAAATACACCAAACTAAGCAAGTAAACTAATAATTCAATTAACTTAACGCTTAACTCTTTCTGCTTAACTTTCCATCAATACAGTCTAGGACTAAACTGTTGACTATTTATTTTGGATAATTGGATAGTAAAAGGTACTTATTAGGATACAGTTTACAGAATTTAAACAAGGTGAAGCTAAGGTTATTCCACTTGGGGGGTTCTTGGCTTAAGTATTTATAGACAAAGAATGTTTTTTTATATATCTTAAATGGAAAATGTATGTTTCTTATACAGCTTTGGCATAATTGCTGCTGAGTATGCTGTCCTGTCAGCAAATTACATTTTTTAAGTCTGAATCCTCCAGTTGACGATTAATTGATTGTTTGCCAAATTGGTTGATGATTATCTCAATCATTAATTAATCACAATCAGTATATGTGGATCAGTATATGTGGGTGTAAAAGATCATATTGATAATTCAAAAATAAGAAAAAAGAAAAAAAAACAGCTTAGAGAGAGGTAGTGAAAAATGCTGGTTGTAGTGATGCTCATGCAGAGGGAACTGCCTCAAGAGGTAAAGAAAAAAGCTGCAGCGTTTACAAGGCAGAAGGATTCACTGGATGGTAAGAAAGACAAACGGGGAGAAAGAGGAGAAGAACTTAGAATAGGACGGCTGACATGATGATCCGCTAAATCTCAAGGCTGGCCAGGTACCAGTAGATCAGCAGATTACAACAGAGCAATCTGGTTTCTCAACAATGATGCAGGAGGCACCGGGGTGGAACACAGGTGAACTGGCACGTCCCTGCAGGGACTTCAGACCGCAAGCACAATCAGCCACACATGGACGTGCACGGTTTGCTAATGTTGCTAAATGTCTTCCTTTCTGCACCGAAGTTCGTCCTTGTAGGAGAATGTGAGCGAGTACAGCTTCGGCTGCTCGGGCCCCTCCCACCCTTATCCCAACAGACTAGAGATGGATTGAGGAGGAAAGGCAAGAGGATTGCATTTCCCGGAGTCAATGCTGCATAGGTGATATAGAAGCCTGGTGAGCAGTAACTCATAGCAATGACTGGGCATCTCCGCCAGACCCTCCCCTGCACTTCAGCCATTGATTTTAGAGTGACAGGAGTTGTGATTGGACACCTAGATGTGCCAGTGCCACTTGTGTGACAATGATATATGTTGGCGCTGTTGTGTTTGTTGGCTGTTTGCAAGCTTGTGTCAAGTCAATCGCTACATCCTTTATTGATGGAGCTGTTCACTGAAAATACATAGAATTTGAGGCATCCGCAGCAGAAATGTGTTATTTACCTGGTGGAGACCATCAAGTTATATATACTGTAGACTCCTTAACCTAGACACCAAGTTGGTTCCAGTGACGCTCATTATAACCAAATATTTTTTATAAAATGTGGTAAAATGTTTTGCCCATTTATATCCAATCAATCAAATCTTTTACCTTCAAATCGAAGGAGGAACATTTTGAAGCACCAGGGTCAACAGAGCCAATGGAGTTTAGGGTTCTGGTTGTAGTTGTGAAAAAGATATAAAAGAGTGAGTTGAATGTAGTTGAGTAATCAGTATCCCATCAATCACTGTTATAAGCTCATATTTTTTGATAAACTGCAATCCTCAAATGATATCACCACATTATGGGATTCACTTGATAAAAGGGTATCAATTGATTTTATTGATAGAAAGTATCAATAAATAGGATGCAAATGGATGTCTATTTGAAGTCTTATGTAGTTGGAAAAATATCTAATGAATTCAAAATACAAGAAAAAAAATATAGTTCAGGTGTTTTATAAAATGTAAAAGTATTATAATGCATATAAATCAATATTATTAGTTGCTGAACTAGAATAAGAAAACCTTTTAAAAATAACTTTTTAACAGGTGTTAAGCAAATCTTTCACTAAACCAGAGGTTCCCAAACTGTGGGGCGCGCCCCCTAGGGGGGGCGCTGTGCCATTGCCGGGGGGGCGCAGGAAGCCATCTGGATGAAAAAAAAAAACCTGAACGCTGTATGAGCTGGGTTTTTACCTTAGAATGGCCAACTCTCTGTTATTTCTATGTCAATTTGATACAGTAGGGACTTCCAGACTTCCCATATCTGTGTCCTCTGTCACTTTTATCAGCAGTTAAAACTTTTTAATCCGTTGTTAACGTGTAGTAACCTGTTTTTCCGAGCCGCCTTTAAACGCAACATCAACGCTACGACTCTGGGTTTAGACCTGTGCAGCAGGTATGTTAGAATCAGCAGCAAACCACAAAGAACTTTGCACAGTTTTTTCCCCAAACTAACTGACTGAGTTGAGTAAACTGTTGGATGCAGGTAATGTTTGCTAAAAGATGACTAGCTAATATCAATACAGCACCTTAAGCTTAACAAGCAGCCTGTAGGCTACCGATGTTGTCGTCCATGTTTAGCTACGCACCACGAACGAATCCTCTCCCTCCCCCGTCGTTTCAACCATCTTAAATGTAGTTTTCATCAGCTCTAAGCAGAAAATCATGTTTTGCATAAATAAAGGCAATGAATGACGTGTCAATGTATGCATATTTTATCGATCTACTTAGTGAACTGAGTTAACAATAATAATTTTTTGAGTATAACTGTAAATCTGTTGGTTGGTCCGAAGTAACTGAAAAATATTATCTGCATGGAAAGTAAACAATAATATAATCATAACATTTTTATTTATAAAATGTGTTTTAATACTTTAAAGGTGCCTCAATGGTTTAATGGCACAATTTTGTCAGCAGCATTTCCTTCTATTTTATCCCACAGTTTAAAGATTGTTGGTGCAGGAGACGCGATGTCTATAGCCAAGCCTCCATTGTTCTCCTCGAGTCTTATCAATTCCCATCCAAAATTAGATTTATTCCTTCAAGGGAAGCTGGTAGTGCTCATGACTAGTGATTTTCCACTCCAGTCATCCATCAAAACACATTCCATTCTAATAATTTGCATCTCTTCCAGCATCTCTATCAGACTTTTATCTTTCCCCCTATTAACAATGTTACATTTTCACACTTAGCTTTAAAAGTCTTGCATTTGAAGAGTCTTTTTTTTTACTTTTTGTCACTCTCACATGTTTTAAATCATTAAACAAATCTTAATATCAGACAAAACCAGAGTTAAATTTGTGGTTTTAAAATGAAAATTGTATGGATTAGTGGAAAAAAGCTAATCCAAACTCCAAGGTATCTACAGGCTTGTAAAATTGTAGGCTAAAAGATCTTAGTGACTTACATATTCTGCCCTTATCTAAAAAATTCAAGATGAAATGGGTCCGGAAATGATTTAGAAACCATTTCTAAGGTTTTAGGACTCCAATCCCACATTGAGAGCCATTGTCTATACAACATAAAACGTATACAGTGCCAATTTTTACGAGTAGTAGTAACAGAATTCAAGAATTCAGTGACGACTCAGGAGAAAAAGACAATCTAAGCAATACAGGCCTCACTCTTCTCACTGTGATTGTCTGGGGCCTCTGAGAAAAACCTAAAGGATCCTTTGATGGCCTGAATTATTTAGGTGTGATAAATAAAAATGAATGAATTGAATTTTATTGTTGAATAGTGTACTGAAATGCAAGTTAATTCTTTTCACAGCATTGCAATGCATAATTTGTTCTAGTGGGTTAAAAACTTAGAGTTACAGCCAATAACAGTCGCAATTTTTCATAAAACTACAAAATCACGGCTTATGAACACTTTGAAAATCACTTTAATAAAGTGCGGAGGATGAATTGGTAAAACATTCTTAATCCCACAAATGACGCTGAGACGGGTGGAATCATTATTCAGACCGTCTGATTTTGTTTTATCCTTTTCCTGTTACAAATCAACAACTTTGTCTTGGTTTGGAGCATGACGGAAAGTGAAAGAGGATGTCTTGCTGGGGAACCTTTTAGTTTTCTCCTTAAAAAGCAGAAGCCGAAAGCTGAAACATCAGCTTGAAAAAAGTGGTGAGTTGACTGTACTTTTCTTGTGTGCGTTTTGCTTCTCAGAAAGACAACGGAAGACGTCGTGGTGATGGTTGTGCCTCGGGATTTTTTTTTCTTCTTCTTTGCTTCTTTTGTGTCAGAAGAATGATGGTGGGACTCGGGCAAACAGACCCAAATGCAAAAGAAATACAAAATAAAAAAGAGTTTCTGAGCCAGTCATGCTGGTGTTGCCAGTATTTTGTGCTTCATGCTGACTCAGTACTTTAGAAGAACGGGGACAAAAAGGAGAAACAGAAAAACTGCACCCGTGGCTTCTCGTTGCTCCTGCAAAAGTTGTATCTGCAAACCAAAAATAAATCCCAACAAAGAAAGACAACAGAAGGAAGGGTAAACACACAAACTGCTTCTTAACATGTACAACACAAGTGCGTTTTCTGCCGTTGGAAGCCATCAGAAATGTGTCATAGTTTTGATCTTTCTCCTCTTTCACACTCACGCCAACCTTCGTATTGATTCACACAATTTTAGCTGTTTTGGTGAAGCTATATCTGCTGGTGGCACACAGATTGGTGTCCTTCAGACAACCTCTGCATAGCGCAGGGACAAGATGTACTAGAGGCTCTTGTATATTAGTATAGCATAATACCCATTATTAGTGAACTTGATTTCTCTTTCAGCCACAACAACATTTAAATAACCAATGGTGCCATCGTGAACCATGTTTCTTATCTGGAAGCACAATCAATGGCTTACACCTTACTTAGTCTTCTGAAGATTTGACATGTTTTGAAATAAAAATAAACGGGATGTAAGGCAAACGTGCTTCCAGGGATCATCTTAATGTGGCTGTATGTTTCCTTATGTCCAGGCTCCCCATGTCCTTTTATGTTGGATCAAAGTGATTCCCTCTTCTGCTAGCTCCTGAATCTGTTGACCTTCTTTGAGAGAAAATTAGCAAATGAAAGACACTGCAGAGCTGCTAGGCAACCAGGCCACTCTATTAACCTCTATTTTTTTGCATTTCTGTGCACATTTTATATTAATAAATGAAATGGACATTTGAATGAACACATGAATTCACCCCCAGCATTTTGCTTGAATAATACGTGGGCTAATTTAGATTTAGTTGTCAAGATGTTATGTTGCAGTTGGCAGCATTTCTATCTCAAGACACCATTAAAATGCCAACAGATGTAATTCTCAAGCTGTGAATCATATAAGAACATAATGGAACTACAATAGGAAAACATCACATTAAATAATTAACTTAATTCTTGCCCCAGATTGGAGTCTGTTCATGTTAAAGTCATTGGGAAATGATGTTCTCCTAGCCCAGATTCAGATTCTTGCCCCAATCTGGGGCAAGAATTAAGTTAATGACTAATTGTCATTCAGATAAAGTTCTTGTTTTTAGGTTATTCAGAAATTTGCTCTGATTGTAATCCTAAAGCAGCTCAAAAAAATGACAAAATTCTTGTTCTAAAATTACTTTCATAATTATTGTAGTCAGTATTGAAATCAGTGTATAAAACACTCCCTTGTTGAGTTGGTAAGGTACTTGGACAACAGTGAATGGTCTTGAAATTAATCTTGAAATAAATCTGCTTGCCTTTCTGTTGAATCTGGGCTCAAAATCGCTAAGTATTAAATAAATTTAGGGTATATTTTAATAAAATAACAAAATCAGCAATGCTGTGCAGTCCAACAATATCTGGAATCAAAATATTTTCATTCATTCATTATCTAAAGAGAGTATAAATAACCAAATAAAAATGTATTAAAAAAACTAACTAAAGTGCATCATAAATATAATCTAAGAAAGCTAATAACTGGTACATCTAAGAGGTTTCCTAAGTATGAAACAGTGACTTTCTCTTCGGAACGTTTCATACCGACAGTCCTTTAACTCATGGAAGACGCCACTGGCCGTCCTTCTCCTCCCTCTCCTCTGCCGCCTTCACCTTTTCTTTCTCTCATTTCATCATTTAATAGGCAGCCACAGCGACTTTGCTAATGTCATTGACATTTTGTTAACTCACACCTGCATGCTCCAGACCAGCAAGCTTCCAAAACTACAGCTTTTATAAAGGTGGCCAAACATGCTGATGATAAATTACTCAAGTGCATTTGATTAGAAGCACTTGGCTGCAAATTCCACTTATAAATCTTATAGAAGCTGCAAGTCCGTACTTAATTATTTTTTCATGTCTGTATGTATTAGAGTGGCTGGTGTTCTGTTAATGGAGCAATCATTGATGTTTAAATCTCTTTCCGAACTGACAGGTCCTTTCTATTAAAGGGTTTTTGGACACCTTTTTGCTTTAGGTGTGCTATGACGAATAAAAACACTGCATCGCATGTGAGAAGCACATTATGAATGCTGGCGTGAAAGAATGAACGTGGCTTGGAATTTAAACGCTTTCAGAGACGTCAACATCTTTTTTTAAAACTCAAAATAAATGCTTACCATGTAGTTATCAAGCTTTTTTTTCATTATAGGCTACCTACATGGTGTATTATGTGAGAATGTTCTTCTGTTTCAGACTTCCTCCTTGACTAATTGTGTAAAACAAAAAAAAACTGGAGAGCTTCCTTCATTCGTTATTCTTCACGGGCGGGACTGTGTATCCGATCAACAGTCCAATTAAGCAAAGAAGAAAGGTCACAGTCAATGAATGTTGACTTACTCGTTCGGAGAAACATTTTTGTTAATTGTAATTAGGGCTTAAATGGGGTCAACCCTGTTTTGACCACACTGGAAAGTTGTCGATAATAAATCAAATGAATGTGTGATGAGGAGAAAAAACTGGTGAGGATGCAGGTTTTCATGCTGCATTCTGGAAATCAATCGACTCCAAATCCATGATGAAATGTTTGCAGAGTAATTACCACACCCCAATGTGGTAGGGGAAAAAAGGCACGTGCTAAAATTTGCTGCAGGTTTTACTTTAAAATGAGCAAATCTCTTGCCCCTTTTCCCTATTCCCCTCACTGATGGCAATCAAATATCGGATTAATCCCTTAGCTGCAATTTTCTACCTCGCGTATGTTTGATGAGATTAGTTGCAGAGCACTTGCATTATAACACCTTCTGTCCTTCAGCTACCCTCACCGTGCAGAGCGAGAGCAGAACACAAGGAAACACACAGGTAGAGAGCATCCACTGTGACCGAGCAGTAAATGTTTCACTGGATCATTATTACCTTGCTGCAGTGTTACGGCATTGTTAACTCTGTCTTGTGCTCTGGAGTCTGCCCATTGAGGAAGTGCAGACCTGGCGTTGCTGTTTGTGCTTAATGAACGTAGTAAATCAGGGAGGAAACTCACAGATGCAGCACATTAAATCACAATAAGCTCTTTGTACAGGAAGTGGGGGGAAAAAAGAGCCTTCCTTGTGTATGGCTCAGTGTTTGAATGTGTTATTGTAAACAGTGGATTGGTTGAAGGGAATTGAAAAAACAAGCAAAACACTGTAATAACTACCTCTATTAGGTAAGGATTAACATTCAGACAACTTGTTTAAATCTTTAAAAAGTTAATACAAAGGCAAAATGATGAATATGATAGGAAAGGAATAGTCTTTTTCCGTGTGGCTCCTGCTTGTGCTAAGCTGAAAAAGGTTCATCTGTCCAGTGAAATTGAAGCAAAATCACCCAAAACTATTTGCACTGTGAATATTTATTAACTTTTCCTGAACAGGAATGAAAACTGGGTGTTCGGTTATAACATGGAAAGGCTACTGAAAGCTGTTTTAAAGTGGACTTCGTCACTACAAATACATTTTTAAAATTAATTAAGGTTTGTTCTGTGTTTTTCTCTGCGACTGTTTTTTACCCTGAAGCCCTTGACGGTTATTTCGACCCTGCTTCCATTTCTGTGCCACACTCAAACACCCACACTCTCCAGCCTTGGTTTTCACTGCTGCCACTCTGCAACAGGATTTTTACTTTTTCCTCTTTCTCTTTAAAGGACATACAATACCATTTTAGGCAGTTTTTCCCCCTCTGCCTTTAAGTGGATACCTCTCAAGTATCCTGTCTTTGTACGGATTAGTAACACCGTGATCTTTATTTTGTATGGAATTTTGAGTTTTGCATCCCATATGTAGGTTTTTAACCCGAGGTATTCATGGAGTTTTTAACTATTCATTGACCAAATTCAAATTTGGTCAAAAAATGAATCTTTGATGTGATAAAGAAACTCCTTTCTCTTAAGGGATGCTGTTAAGTGTTGCCTTCCAGGCAGCTTTCAGACAGCAGGCCTCATTGCTCACCACACAAAGCAGTGATGATGAGGACTGGGGGGAAAAGCTGGAAAAATCCTGCTTTAAACACTGATGTGTTTTTGACACCGGAAACTGCTGCCTTTTTAGCTGGTGTCTCAAGGCTTTCAGGACTCTTAATGTATCACAAGCAGATAAAGGATCAACTACAATGTGGTTAAAATTTCTGCATATTAAGTTGTGGAGAGAAAGCTTTTTTTTTTTGACTGATTAGCACATATGTCTCTGTCGGTCTTCATGACAGAGAAACATCTGGAGAGAATGTGGAAGAGAAATTTACCAGATCTTCATAAAAACTCTCTAGAGGACTTCTTTACATAAGACAATGTGTTGATTGTTCTGAGCCAACTGAATCCCACATGCAATTGGAATATTACTTTTATTATTTAGGTAGAGCATGTTAGGCAACAAAGGATTATTTTGTCCTGGAAGGAGGAAAATGGGCAAACGCTGATATTTTAGCTAGTTTGATGGTAGGTTGGTTGTGGTAGGTTGAGGATTTGGTCAAAGCATTTCCAAAACTGCCGGTCTTGTGTAACGTTCTTGGTCTGCTGTGGTCACTATTTGTCAAAAGTAAACCAATAAAAGAACAGTGAGGAACATGTGAGTTGCGTCATTTAAGCTTACAAAATTGTTCTGCCTGATTTTCTAACAGAAATGATTAGATATTATGTTGTTTCCATCTTACATTGATGCATTTTCCAAGCCACTCTGTCAATCTAGAGCCATAAAGCCTCCAAACTCTCTGAGCTATTCACTAGTGACATTAATTCTTTTAGAAAATGTTTCAAATTAATGTGAATTTCAAATGACGTGTGGTTGCTTTTGACTCCATCATTCTGGCTCGCTATTTATTTTCTTATTAATGTCAAAGGAAGGTGACCTGATAAGACTCAGAGGTCTTCTTCACCTCCTATACAGCTGCTTTTTCCTCTATCTTATGTTTTTCGCATTGTTTGTAGGGGCACATAAAATATCCTATTCTCTTCTGAGTCTTACATGGAGAGGCTGATAGTGGGATGCTGCATTTCTAATGCATTGCCTTGGGGTGTTTGTGTTTGTCACACCATTTTTAAGAAGGGAACAAAGGCAGGTTTGTGCAACCAGAACATTTTGATTGTGTCATGATTGTGTTACCAGATTTGGGTACTGGTAAATATCATGTGTTATTTTATTTATTTATTTTCCTATTATTAGAAAGTTGCTGTTGTGGTTGAATAACAATTAATGGGGATTTCCTTGCCGATGAAACGTCCTCATGAGGATTGTGCAAGTAGGGCCTCAGACGATAACCAAAGCCAGGGGCTAAATGACAAACTTGTTATTTAAGTCCCCAGATGAATTCTGATGTCTGAGTCGTCCTTCTAACAAATAGATTTTGGTCTCCTTTTTGACAAAGTCCTTGTACTGCTGTTGTTTAATCAAAGTTTGGCTCTCTCCCTCTCACAGAATAAACTGGCTTCTAAAAATAGAAAGCCTGATTCTCCCTGCTCATCGGCCCGTACACAATAATTTACTTGTGTCTTTCCAGTGAAAGACCACCCCAGTTTTTACTCTCATGTCTTGCTTCGGCTGTTCCAATGCTTGTATTGGACCGCCAATTTGGTGCTAAATGGATTCTCCTCGCTGCAGTCCTGCCAGCCCAGCTTTCCCGGGCAAACACAAAGGTCACCTTCATCCACGGCTCTTCTGTGAAGTGGCCGCATTGAACCTTTCTGCTCCCATTCCCCTCTTTTCTCCTTCCATTGTGTAATTACACAATCACGGACATACACGTGCTTCATTTGCATACATCTCTGAAAGAAGTTGTGGCTGAAAAAGGTATTGTTTTTAGGCTTTTTCTCAGTTCGTCATAGAGACAAAATCTGAATTTTGAGTTTGTAGAGCTTTAACACACTGTTACTGACTTGAGACTATTTCATTTCTCTTACAAAGGCTATTCACTAAGAAAATGTAAAACCTCAGAATATATTTTATGAGAAGACATTTTACCATGTATATCAGGAGAAGTGAAATCTGTGTTAGAGCAGTTGCCGCAAAACACAATTTAACGATTTCAAAACAAAGGCGAAATGATTGATGAAGATAACATATTAAACTTTGTTCAGCATCTTGTGTCAGTGATCACCATGATTAGTCTAGCCAGTTGCACAAAAACAGCAAGTTTTTGCTTTAGTTCTGAGATTTTCTGAGATTTTCCACTTGTCCAATGTGGAACAAGCCTAGCATGTTCTGTGACCGACCGCGGTTGAAATCACAAAAAGGATAACACAGAGCAACTTTGTTATGTGGTTCTGCCTTGCTCTTATCTATGCTGTTTCACATTTTTTCAGCCAGAACGAATCTATGTCAGGGAAAATACAATTCACTGCAAATGGCATTTTGCATTGGTTCCCTCTGACTTTATTTAAAAGGGGTGACATTATGCATTTTCCAGACACATAGTGCTATTTAACAGCACAATCAAGTAACTGTTACCTTCCGTTGTTATCGAAATGCTGCATATATTAAAAACAACTTTTAAAAAAATGATTGAACCTCCTGTCCTTCCCCTTCATAATGTCATCATAACAGTGTTTTTCAATACTATCCATTGATGCTGTTTACAGCTGTTCTTGAGAGCCTTGTAGTTTGTATGATAGGCTTCCACCAGTCTGATGGAGCTGTGTAGGAGAAAGGTGCTTTTTGAGGAGATAGGTGGTGCATTGCAGGAGAAAGCTTTAACTCACCCCAGAATGGCTGTCACTGGAGATTCAAGCATGTCTCAAAAATTCTGGAACTGAAAATGCCTACTCTGTGCAGCAAGATCCTCATAAAAGAGTATTGATGACCTGCATGTTCTCCCTGATGTCTTTAATGATCAGATCAACTTGCCAGTCACTGGCCAGTCAAGCTAGAACTTCTCCCTCTATGCTGGGAGGTGTCCAAAGTCAGTCTCCAAGCTGGTATCCTGTCTGTTTTAGTTCATCTCCTGTCTGTACCCTGTAGTAACTACATCCTCAGCATGTCAATGTTTTGCTGTGTCCTATTAACAATTCATCATTTGATGCAGGTGTGTTGAACCAAGGAGAGAACTAAAACATGCAGGGCACCTGACCTTGAGTTTGGACACCGCTGCCCAATACGCATCTCGATTCATACGCTTATTCGGGACATGTGTAGGTCTCATACATTATCTTGAAAGATTTGTAAAATGTGTAAAATTGATATAAGTAATTTCCAGATCTTGATAATTATGGAAGAAATGTCAATGAAATACTAAAAAAACAATGGTGTTTTCAGACTTTAATCTTCTACTTTTCTCCACCCATCTGTCCAATCATCCATCTATTCTTGCAAGTGCTGCAGCAAGAAAAGTCTTCCTCTGAAATCGGCAGCCATAATAGTATGCAAAGTTAAAGGCAGCTGCCTGAGCAACATGCAGCAACAATACTTACTATCCCGAGATTTTTTTTTTTGCTGCACGGTTCAAGTCTGAGTGAATTTATTGTCAGCAGAGCAGCATAACATTCCTGCTCCCAACTCTCAGAAACTGTGGTGTTTGGAGCAAGCATTTTGACTGGATTTACAATGGCTATTTCAGCCGAAAATGAAATCTCGCATCTGAGTCCATTTTTTCAAAGAGAAATGCTTAGTGATGACTGTAAGTGCCTACTGTGAAGTGTGTTTTGGTAATATCTTCCTAGCTTTCGTCTCTGCTGGCTGCTGCTACTACTCTACCTCTCTTCATACTCTGCCGTTTCTAGGATCCCCTATTCTGTAGCTCAAAAATGGCCATCAAACTCAGCTATTCAAAAATTCACAAAACTGTTCAACATTGACATATGAAAATAAAGAGGTGGTTGGTGTTCATCTGTGTCTGACAATAAAAGGACACGTCTGACTCGATTCAGCATGAATTCCTTTTTATGTAAACACCAGCAAAGGTCAGGCAGCCAAAAGAGAGAACGACAAATTCCTTTTTTAGAAATCTTTTATTGTTTGGGTTTGTTAGATAGAGTAGTAAAAGTAGTCAGTAAAATGGTAGATCTTCTCCTGAATGGAGTGTCTGCTGTTCCATGGGCAGTAGACGGTGGTCTTGGTTTCACCGTGAGGTAAACTGCTTTCCTCAGGTTGTGGTTTAGAGAAACACGGATTGGGAGTAATAGAATGAAACATTTATTTCTCCCTGATGCAATAGCTTCTTTAGGGAAGTACATGTGATCTGATTGTGGTTCAGTGATATTTTTGGATTGACCTGCAATGCCTTGTAAAAGCTATTTCTGGAGGACCTGTCGCAAACAACGGTTCCCATCTGGCACAATAAAAGAATGACGATGGTCTTGTTCTCCTCCTAAGCAGTCTCAAGGTACCCTTAGTTATTTTATTTTGTAGCATCCAAGCAAAGGAAAGTGAATACAGTTTAGTTTTATTTATAAGAAGCACTGAAAGCTGTCAAAAAGATCAAGAATTAGTTCCATGATTGAACTACCTAAAAAAATAATGTTAGTTATACGGCAAAACTCTGAATTATTTGAAAGATGTACACCTTTTGTTATTTTTTCACCCATAAAGGTTGCAATTTTTTCCACTGATGGGTTGACGATGCATAATGGTCCATTCTGTACTGGAATCTATAAAGTACACACTGGAAGGCTAACTTTACCTGAGTAGTAGATTTTGACTGGTGTCATTTTAAATAATGCCACTGTGACACTGTAGGCTGTAATAGAAAAAACGCATAAAAAATGAGGCAAATGTTATGATTGATATTAAGTATGGTAGGGTGCACTATTGAGCTTTATTGTTGCTACAGAAACATATTTTGCTCTGTTTAATTTTAGACATGGTTGAACTTGAATGAATTGACAGTTTATGCATTGTTATTCAGATAGTTGCACTGAGAGATGAAATCAAAAGCAAGAGAACATAAAAGATGCATAAAAAGGTTCGTTATGCTGTAGATTGAGGATAACTGGGTTCAGATTACCAAGCAGGAGTTGCATTTTTTTTATTTTTTTCCCCCTGGCTCTGGAACAGTCCATGAAACGCTTTGCCAGCAGACAGAAGGAGCCAAGCCGAGCATCAAGCTCATGGAGATTATTTATAGAGTTGAGTGGGCTTCACGGACGCAGGCATGAGATGTGTCAGAAAGAAAACGCATCATTGATCAAAGCGTTCTCAGAGACTGGTCCTATTTCCACCAAACGCACCGACGCTGGTTTGGGAGCAAACAATAGCCTTTACCAAAGCCTCCGCGTCCGCTGAGTCGCTGCGTTATAGGCTCGCCTGCTTTCCTGCCCACGCAGAGTCTCCTGCGCCTCCACAGGTGACTGGACTTCACTGAACTCTCGCCAATTTTAGCCTCCATCTCCTCTTTCACTACCCCACCATCTAAATAGCCTCTCGGCTCTAGATGTTTAAAATACACACATGGTGGGTGTTTGAACAGTGATCGTGCTGCACAATCTAGTCAGGTGTGTTCTACTGTATTACGCAGGTCTAGCAATAATGCAGTGTTTTGTGTGTGTGCGCGTGTAGGTGTGCATGAGGGGATGCGGACGAGAAAACAGAACCTTGTAGGCTTTGAATTAGAAATGCACCACAGAGGAGCTACAGAAAAGAACACAGAATTGCTATCAAGGACAAGCTGTGTGTGCATGTGTGTCTTTCACTTGCAGCTTGTGAACCTCACAAGGCGCATCTTTCAGAGGACATTGCAGGATGTTTCTCTGCCTTCATTTCCACCTCCCCATGTCCCACTCCGGGAGTAGATAAGTGGGAAAAAGGTGAGGTGTGGAAGAGGAATGTAGCAGAGGTGTGCTGCAGCACTAGTAGTTGTAGCAGAGGTGGAGGGGGATGGGAGGTGGAGGGGGGGGATCTACCTCTCTCTCTCTCTGTGTCTCTCTCTACCAGCCGCTGCAATGCAGATGGCCGTCAAGGTTATCCCGTTGTGACCACAGTCACAAGCTGAAGCATTGAGGATGCCAGGCCGAGCGATACACAGGACAACCATAAGGTTTAAAACAAACAAAAAAAACACTTATTTATAATTTAGGCCTCTCAGGGAATACAACAGGCAGAAATGTTTGAATTGTGCAAAATTTGTCTTGATGCTTTGCTGCTCGGTTATTCTCGTGTAATTTACAGAGTAGCCTGAAATATTTTGGCGTCTTTCCATTTGAAGCAACCTTGGAATGTGAGGAGAAGGGTAAACGCCATGAGCTTGTGTGACTCTGGTGTGTCAGGACGGCATTTCTTGTTAATCAGCCTCTTGCTCATCCTCAGTTTCCTCTGTCTGGGTGAGATAAACATGTTGGTCTGAGCCAGATTGCAGCACTGAGTCCCCCAGGCGCTGCATAGTATATTCCAATCAGTGTTTAAGTTAAAGTTAATGACACACTGGTCACATTTGATAGCTTAGCACTTGAAGGCCGTAGCATTATAGTCAGATCCAGTTAAGAGGGAAATAGTGCTTCTTTGATGACCATACTTCCTCATTCTATGTCTGTCTGTGTTCATGTATCCCAAATTATTCCTCTGGCTTCTCTTTTTTATTGCACCAGAGGCTCTTGCAGGCAATTCATTGTGAGCAGGTTGGAAACAGCTGCCTCTGTCAGATAATATTAAGGAAGTGATGGATCATTTCTCTCATTCCATTCAGGAATGTCACTTGTATCCCTACTAATTGCTCCCTGGTATTAATTCAGTTTTGTTTTAATTGGTGCTGATTAAAAAGATTGCAAGTGAGCAAACCCAAACATGTATTTTATTTTTGAAGCAAATTATAGTACAAAAAATACAGTTGGAAGCAAATATTTATATAGTCTTTATAAAACAGTGTATCATATTTTTTGCCTCACTGTGTGACTATTTTTTTCCTAAATCAGTTAGGATTCACAAAGTCACAACATAACAGTGTAGGGTAGATTAGGCTCAAGGGTCAGAAGGTGTACAGAAAATCAGTCCCAGCCATTGCTTCTGAGTCTGCAATATGTTTTATTCCAGTCTTTTCCATCGACTTCTCTCTCGAGCAATCAAAGGCTCACTGTTTTTATGTGAAATTGGTACCACACTTGTGCTTGATTGGACACAGCCACCAAGGAACAGGTCAAACAAACATTTAAACAGAGAAACACCAAACTACAAATCAATTTACAAACTCCTACATAAAGTTATCTGCAAAATAAATCACATAATACAAGATAACTCAAAATGTTACTTTGAAGGAAAACAAACAAAATACACAAAAGAAAAACCCTCTAATTGGTAGAACCCAGCAAGGTAATTACTGACATCATCCAGCCATTTAATCAGGAAATATTGGGCCGGCTCCTCCCATACTCCTGCCCTGCTGCAGATCTATAAGGACAATCAATGGTGAGTCACAGAAAAACAAATACTTTAATAAATATACCTTGAAACCAATTCAACCCATAATCTAGAAATAACTTTAACCTAAACAT
>CAEGAF010054689.1:0-17939 GCA_903067075.1 Micropoecilia bifurca | reverse complement strand
TCACATGTACCAAGTTTTTCATTTTACTCACTAGTTTGTCACCACCTTCAGTTTTGTGTCAACTCCGTCATGCAGTGTCAACTCCGTCAGATTGACTTTTTGTTGTTTTTTGTTTTAAATAATATTTATTTTGTTTCTTGAGAAGCTTTTGTCTGTAAAATGAGTAAAATATCACAAATAGGGTCATTAAAAATTATTTTTGATGTATTTTTGTCAGATGGTGATGACAACGTTCTAGGTTAGGTCGATTAAAAATGTAATTTTTTTAAAAAAAATGTTGCAACTGGGAGCCTGTACCTCAGCATCTTTACAATTCCAAAAGATTATTTGGCATATTTGTATACATAAATTTGAGAAATAACAAAAAAAGACTATGGGAAAATTAAAACCCATTTTGTCCCTATTTTCAAGAATCACTGCATTAATGTTGTCATAACTCGTTTCTTCAGAGGTGTATTGCATGATGATGCTTTGGGAAGGAGCAATCTCCAGTAGAAATCAGTCTGGTAATGAATCTGTAGAGGCCTCTGACTGAAGGCTGCTAATGGACAGTCTCATGGCTGTCAGCTAACAGCTCAATATCTGGACAGCAGAGAAAATATTCCACAATAACATGTTCTGGATGACTCCATCAGTTGTTAGCAAGAACTGCTAATCCACCTCATTTGCTTTTGCCACTTTTTAAATCTGTCTGCCATTAGGTTAGAAAGCCAGGCAGACAGATGTTGGAGTCGGTACTATGAGATGACTTGAACTTCCTCCTTCTCTCTCTGCATTCATAAAGCCTCCTTCTCAACTCCTCTGGGGTTTGGAGTCGTAGTTCAGGTGTCAGTTTGAGCTTTTTTGAAATACTAATCAGCTCCTCCTATCTGTAAAAACAATGTCTTGTCGGCATAGTTGCACATCATGGCAACTTCCAGAAAGTAAAATAGTAAGAGCAAAAGTCCTACCAGTAGCACAGAATCCAAAACCAGAGGGATTTAAAAAAGCAACGTCTTAACCAAAGAAAGGTTTTTTCAAGACAAAAGACTTGAAAAAAAAAAAAACTATTAACAACTTAAGCAACAGAGCCACTATTCTAAAATTGGTATCTCAACTTACAACAGAAAGCAGTTGCCACAAAACAGCTTTGGCAACAGTTTCATCGATACTGTTCGATATCCAGGTAAATGCTGCTTTTGCCTCCATAATATTGCAGCTGCAGAATTATGGAGGCAATATTTACAATGAGCCAAGAATCCAATCCCATTGATCAGTGTAACTAAGGCTGGGACTGGGCTGGACGTCTGCTGCAAGGTAAGTAGAGGGTGGAGCACAACTTCCTCCAACAGCTGATCCACCTTGTAAACAATAACACGTCAGAATGTTTTAGATCTGTAGCAGTACATTTAATAAAGCAGCTAAACAGGCTGATATACAAAATCAGAGGCCATTTTTGAGGTCATCAAGGTGCAGCACTAATTATATTTTTAAAGGTGTAAAAATGGACATTATTCACGTAGGAATGTTTGTCCTCCATTCATACGCACAAAGCATGCAAATCATCAGGACATATGAATAAGGTGATCATTGTAGTAGTGCGTGGCATGAAAAAAATCATTTTAAAACACTGATACTCATCCAAATACAGATATATTTTAGGTATATTTTCTCTGTAATGGTTTTGTTCAGTTTTACTAACTAGGACTTTTGAAAACTCAAATACCAATCAAATGAGTGCTGCAGTTTTATCTCAACATAGAGTAGAAGGCATAGAGAGAACTACTGTAGGGGCACATCAGTCCAACACCATTAAGGACAACATTTTTAATAATTTATAGCCCTTACATAACTGATCCAGTGACTGCTGAGTCCTTACAGAGTGGCTGGTTTGAGGGGAACCAATGATTATGAGGTTATTATACACAAAGCTGTTCCTAGCATGCTAGGACCATGACAGAAAGCACAGGTTGCTTTGTAAGTAGGTCACAAAACCTGCCTTGTGATTCAAAAATATTTTTATTCTTGGCCATGAACTTGTTGATCCTAATCATTTGTCCTGGACGTGATTTTTTTCACCAGTGATGGCTAATAGCTATTACCACATGCTAATGTGCTAATAGTAGAGCTAATTTAGGACTTTAGTTATTTGGCTAACTTTAAAAACATTTAGTAAACCTAGCTTCTCCTCATTTAATTAAACACCACTTCACTTGGCTGTTTTGTTAACTTTCTGTTGAATAAATTTTGACATTCAAGTTTCCATCATCGACTGTTTAGAAATGTTCTAGTAGTTACATGTTTATGCTCATGCGTGCTTTCTGACTAAACCAATCAATCAATTAGGAAAAATCAGCAGTAACATTAGCAACACTCTCTAATCATAAAACCTCAACCATGAGTGAAAGATGTGTTCTAATCACTTTCTGAAACGCAATTGTCCAATAAAAAATTTGACCCTGTTGAGGTCAATTTATAATGTTATAAGACATGTTGTGCCATTAATACACAATAAGTATCAACATGGCTGAAATTAGGATTTTAACTTCTGCTAAATACAATGTTGGTGTGATGCTTCAATGTTACCAAAACTAATTTAAATAGTTAGTGCAAATCACTTTTTAGCTAGCAGAGCCCACCACTGATTCCTACTCCAGAAGACATTAGCTTTCAGTGCTTTGCTTCCTCAAAATAACTTTGGAGGATCTTCAGAGTTAATAGGATTATCATTAGCCTTTCAAGAAGTGGCAAGAGAACAGCCATTGTTAAGAAGGATATAAAAGTCCTGCCCACAGAATCTTATGAGTCTCATCAGACATGCAGCAACATAAGGAACAGTTAAAGCTATAACGTTGAAACATTTACCTAAAACACAATACGGACAGTAAAACGGCTGTTGGTCTATCACATCACTATGCGAGCAAAACACAATAAAGTTTGTGGTTTCAGATGCGAATTAGCTTTAATTAAGTCTTGTGCAACAGTTGGTTCTAACAGTGTGTGTGGGACAGTGTAATGAGTTGGGAAGGATGTGATTCATGCATTTACCATCAGTGTATTGAGTGTGTGTGGTTTGAACGTCTGTGGCCCTGGATGAGGTCTGGGTCTTACTGTGGAATCTGCCTGCACTACATTACTGGAATAACCCTCAGCCTCTCCTGGCTTCATGGATGGAAAGCCGATCTTTTTTCCCATTGGTGTCACAATCATATCTATCACCACAAGGATTGTTGTTGACTTCATTAGGTTTCCAAACAACCACCTGTTGACAGATCATAGCGTGCCAAGACGTTTCGCACTGTAGAAATAGAGTGGGCCACTGGGGGTTGTAGCGACCTTTTGACCTGTGGCATTTTAAGGCTTAACACATACAAAGAAGAAGGGTTCATGCAGTTCCTAAACTTCGGTAGGCAGATTGGTCAACAACAACCTGTTTTTCCTGACCTAGCAGAGTTCACCCCCAGTGTTTTGCACATGGCCTGCTCTGACTGGCATAAAACAAAACCTGTACACTAGAAATCCAGACTTTGCATATCACATCGGCTGAAAACGACCTCACTCTGCAATCAACACAAATGTTTGTGACTATGAGGAGCCTTCAAAGCACTTTCATACCATCCAGGCTTAGTTTATCATCATAATATACAGTCACATCCATGTGTTGTAAAAAAAAATATATATATATATCTTACCAAAGATCTGGAGTCCAAGGAGACCCAATGAGAATCTGTAGAGCAGAGATGTCATCCTCCTTTGGCGTTACTGCTAACTGTGCACAAGCCGGGACGCCGTCAGCACGGCTACGAAGCTCATCGGTCCAGGTGTAGGATCCAAAGTTAGTGGGCAGCCGTCATGCCTCCCGGTGAGTGATCATCCTTAAGAACGGTCTACTCTGGGAAGATCCTGGTCCTGTCAAAAGAGCCGTGGTCCTCGGGGTAAGAGTGTGGTTGGGATTCTGTCCAGGAGTGAAGTTAAGCCATCAGGTTGGTCGTCTGGTGAAAGAAGGTGCAGCCTTTGCCTGTTCGGGATACACCTGTTTGCGCTCTGCCTCTCACTCCCTCCCTCTCTCTGCTTCTCTCTCACACACACACTGAAAAACTCACTTTTCTGGTTTAGTGAAGGCATCATGACAGTTATTTTCTCGTCTTTACTTGCTCGGCTCAGAGGAGAGGCAGGTGAATAAGCATGCCAGAGAAAACCTGTTTGAACCTCATCCCAATGACACAGAGTGCGGATCATAACAGCCAGGCTGAGACCGAAACTGGAGGGGCCTCCTCCCTCTGGAGGAACCAATGACCCCTTTAAGCTGAAGAGGTATAATCCTATAAACGTAAAGGCCACAATGGCCTGTAACTGAGAAGAAAGACATTAACTAATCTCCCCACATTAAGTGTTTTTATTCTCACAGTAATGGTTGAAAGCTGAAATAATGTAATCTCCCTGTTCACTTTCTGAATAAGTAGGGCAATATTTTCTTGTATATTTACTTTGACATAACCACAAACTCAACGGACGTCTATTTATGTCACTGTGGTGAAGAGCAACTCAGACGGTGCTCTTCACCACACCAGTAAACATTATTACTGTTATCAAACAGTAATAATGTTTAATGTTTAGTGTAATAAAATTCTGATTTTCTTTATTAGGTTAGTTATCACCTAAAGTTGCTTAAATCTGAATATCATCATCTGTATGTGGAGTTCCTCAGGGATTGGTGCTTGGGTCAGTTCCTTTTCGTTACACATTTTACTTTTGTTTGTCACTGGTCCTCCAGTGACAACTTACTAACCTTACTAACTTACTAGTCCTTTAATATGCCTTACTAGTGTGAGATTAGTCTTTAAGGCACAGCTTGAACATTATGCATATGTACATATTTCAAATCAATAAGCACACGTCCTCTGATGCAGATGTTTAAAAGTGTTTAAAAGTCAACAGAACCAGGTACAGCATTGCAGCACCACAGAACACGACCATAAGAGAATCATCTCTACATCTGCATGTAGTCACCGATGAACGAGAAATTATTTTAAGAGTCTATCTGTACAACATAATTTTAAAAAATGTGATATGTTTTTGTTATGTCATTGACGCAGTTGTTCCACATAAAGACTGTCGATTAAAACTGAAGGTGTTGTTAACGTCTACTTATATGACACATTAAAAAATAAAACTCACTGGGTGATGTATCTTAGACATAGGAACTTGGAATGACAGTAAATGTTATAAAAAGATTTGCAAATGAGTTATTTTGACAGCTTACAGCGTATTCTCTGTGTAACATATTGATTTTAAAGGATGGGGTAAATCAGAAACCTTTTTCTGTACAAGAAATGTCCATTAGAGTTCATTTGTAGATCCAAGCACTTGTAAAATGTAAGGGAATAATTATAACTAATCATGACTAAGTTTAAAACAGTTTCATTCTCAAACTGTAAATTTAATATATATATATTTTATATGAATAAACTATTAAAAACTACAAATGTTGGTAAAACATAGTTGTTTGTGTTAGTTAAATGAAGTCAACTCCTCAAATCTACTCAGATCCTAATTTGCAGCTTTGATTTTAAAATGGGCCTTTATTGAAAGCAGTTGTTAGGTGTTCAGGTTTGGGTTTCAGCTGAGTGGAATGGTTTAGGATGAAGACGACACTTCCTCTGGAAAGTTCAAGACAAGCTGAGCACTTCAGAAATCTCACTGAAAGAGATTCTATGTTTTTAGGGGTAAAACGGCTGCAAATAACACTTCCTTTTCCTTGGGTTTTAAATCTGGGTTGCTATGACATCTTAGTTTAAAATTGAATTTTGAGGCGTTGCAGTTGACATCTCCAACGTAGAACTCCAAATATGTTAACATCATATCTATATATCTGACCAAAGCTAAAGCTGTGTCCACATTTAATCTTATTCATATGAAAATCCTCTGGCAGGAAATTATTGTTTTCAGAAATTTGTGGTAGAGAAAGATTTAAAGATTAAAAAGTTCTGATTGAGGGTTAAATAAAGAGACAGAGATGCTGTATTTCTAAACGAGAAGTTCTTTAATATGAATATGCTGCAAAACAAAGTCTGGTGCCTACATGCATCAGCTTCACAAAGGTGGAGGAGATGCCAACACTGCCACCATGTGGTGTAATGAAATACTGCTCAGTACATCACATTTCTTACATGTTTCCCCCCTTATGATTATCTAACCCCAAAATTCTGGCATACAAAAATAAAACAATAATAGTACAAATAAAGGAAAGTATAAGCAATTTGTCAAATTTACAAAAATAGTAATGAAATTTCCTTCAGCGTGTTTTGGTCCTGAAATCTACACAGAATATAAAACCTCTCATTGCAATCCTATTTTTTTCACACTGAAACATTTAAATGCAAAATAAAATGTTAAACATGTGCTAGAGGACAGGAAAAGTATCTCGTACAGAAAGCCGCATCACTTCTTGTTTTCTATCTCTTCCTCCTCAACTTCTGCTCGATTCAACAAAAGCAAAATGGGGAAACGAGCGGCGGTATAAAAAAGCAGAGTGTGACATGTGTTATGTTTAAATACAAAAGAAAAAGAAAAAAAAACCAAGACCGAACGCTGTGGCCGGGTGAGATCACTTCTTCATGCCGATGGTTTCGTATGTGTCCTGCTTGTGAGGAGTCAGACCCTGAAGGAGGGGAGAGAGAGGAAATATATTTATATACGTATGAATAATGTGAAGCTTCAGCTTAAGGCGGCGCGGTTCTCTGAAACTCACCGTGTAGATGCCCTCTTCCACATTCTGACAGGAAAAAAGACGAGAAGGAGATTAGAGACAAAATAGCCATTGAGACACAAAAAACCCCAGAAATAAACGGGAACTGGAACAGTGACTCAAACCAACAATTCAAGTTTTTAAAGTAAAACCAAAGAGAGGCAGAGCTCTGTCCTAAAATGACATGCAGCCCTTGTTCTCAGTGGGTTGAGCTGAAAGGTGGACAGGATGTTGACTTTATTCTCCTGTAACCAGCCAGCTGCTCAGTGGTCACAGCCACTGCAGAGAGGAGACTCAGTATTAGCTCAACTCACCACGAAACAAACTCGTTCAGTCTGCCTAACACACACACACACACACACACACACGTCTGAGGCCTGCTGTATGCTCATTTCCTTCTTCACGTCCAAAACCTCAGCCTCAGCATGTGTCCACTGAGGTTAGCCTCAACAGAAACTCAGCTTCTTTTTCGTCGACTGAAACGCCACTGTGTGCTGCAGCGCTGCGTTCCAGGCACACGGTTCACACAGCGGCTCCCGATTTAGTCGAGCAGAGACTCTCACCTGCTTTGACTTTCCTTTTCCGCCGCTGGCCTCTCTGGCATTGTAGATCTGTCAACGATACACAGAGAAAAACATAAACCTCTGAAGCAGCAGGTTCATTAGCAGTAAATATACGATGCAAAAGCGTGTAGATCCAACCAGTGTTGTAGTCAAGTCCACCTAACCTGAGACCAAGACAAGACCAGGACTTTTCGGGTCCGATACAGAGTCAAGACCAAGACCAGCGCCACCTGGTTATGCTACCTGGTTCTAAGCCTTTATTGAGATTTTATGTTAAACGAAACACAAGGTACTCAAATTATGGAGTGACAAAAAAATATTTTTCACAAATAAAAATGTGGAAAATTTTGTTTTATATTCAGTTTAATTATATGTATTAAAAAAATTCCACAGAATGATGCTGCCACCAACTTGAGATTGGTTTGTTCAGGAAATGTAGATTTTCAGCCATGCAGGGAATATTGCATTTAGGCAGAAAAGTTTCACTTCTGTGTCAAACTGTAAACAGGACTTTTTTTAAATCAATTTATTTTAATAAATCTTCTGGACTGCCCTCCATCTAGACATTTAGATTTAAACCCGTCTAGAAAATGTGTATTTTGACCTTCACTTTGCTCATTTAATATTCTACTTTAAGTGTTACATTTCTTCAATGGTGGGCACTTTTATGCTAATGTGCTAATAGCGGAGCCAATTTTTGTTGCTAACTTTAGCTTTTTTTAAATTCAAACTTAAAGGAGCAAACTTTTTTTAATGAATAAAAATAAGATATAAACATAAACACAATGTCTAAGAGTATCATAGAACATGTGTCGAAATTACATTTTTGGGTTGTAGTCCTTCAAGGCTAAATACATTTTAGTATTAGCTTCTGCGTCATTTGTTGGTAAAGCACTGTAGCGTTATCTTCTGCTAAATACCATGCTGGCGTAGTGAATAGCATTAGCAGCGCTAATGTTTATGATTACTGTTAACTTTAGTTAGTGGATACCTTCCCTGAATGTCATGTTATTGACACAGACATAAAAAATATATCTATGTATAGATGGTATTTTTCTTGGTAGCGTTTTGTTACTCTACGGTTTAACATTAATGAGAAAGAAGGATTTGTGTGGGTGCGAACCTTGACCCTGCAGTACAGCGCGGTCAGGATGATGCCGTACAGGAAAAGAATCCCATCCAGAACGTAGCAGATCTCTGGCTCCGAGAGAGCAGCTGGAGGACGAGACCACAGCACAACGTTAGAAGAAGAAAACCCGCTGCGCACACAGGACTATGGAGTGACAATAGTCTCAAAATATCTGTGCGCGTGTAAAAAGATTTGACTATCTTCACTCCATACAGGACGTCCACCTTTACACACCGTGTGTGTGACTGTAGCTGGTTTCTATGATGATGATGTTAGTGTGGAGTCATTTACAAAACTACCTCATTTGGCAACAGTCTAAGTATTTGTACCATTGTGAATTGTGAAAGAAGGTGCGACAGTGGCGGCCATTACGACATCACAAACAGCGCGCGACTGGTACATGATACTGGTACAGTGTACAGAAGACTGTATAGTTACGCACACTTAATGAAAACACGTCCTTTTTTGGCTGTCCATTTTTAGATTGATTGAGGAAATACCAGCATTATTTGTATTTCCTAGTTGCCCCAATAACAAGGGGACAGGTTTTAAACTGTGACTTGAGTCAAATATTTTCAGAAGCTTTACAGTTTGTTGTAGTTTTATCTCCAAACAGAACCTGTGTCAGGGTTTTACTCACACCAGAACCTTTTCACCCCACAGAACATGGCGGTCAGCCTTATAACTGCACAGTCCGAATCGTGTTCTCATCCTTCTCCTTTTTCAGTCTAAATGTAGGAATGACTGTCATTAAGGTTAAAGGTTTACATGTTTTCAGCAACCAAACAAGAACTTCCTTAAAAATGAAGCTTTTTGTTCATTAGCTCTGTTCCAAGCAGTATTGTGTCTTTTGGACCAGTGGCTTCTTCCTCTCTGAGCGGCGCTTCAGCCGATTCGTTTTACTGCAGATGATGATGCAAACCAGTTTCAGACGCCGTCTTCACAACTTCTCTATTGATCTAGACTAGGTTCATATTTATATTTCGCACGGAATCATGTTTTTCTCTGTAACACAGAAACCTTCTACTTTCCTTTTCTTTAAAAGGATTTATTGGCTCTACTGGCCTTTATTTGAAAGTGAATTGACAGGAAAGAGGATAATGAGAGAAGGGAAGACATGCAGCAAAGGTCGCCAGACCGGGAATCAAACCTGCGACCTCCACATGTGGGTTGTTCTTAACCCCTGCACCACCACAGCACCTCAACCTTCTACTTCCTGACTGGTTGGATGGCTGGCCAATCCCGTGCCATTTTATCCTTGTATAGAATTGTTTGAACAGACTAGCATCCCAGCCAAGGTCATCTGGAAAAGGCACCAGATGGAGAAAACAAACAACAAGACAGGTAATTATCAAAAATAAATAATTTTCATTGTCCTAATTGGCCTAGAAAATAAGTTTATCATGATTAACATTTTTTTACAGCAAATTCCAAACTGTGGCAGATTTGTTTTGTAATGAATGGAGAGAGTAGAAGTGAAACAATCAGCCAAACCCACCGTGTTTTTTGCCTTTGCTTCCAGGACCAGGTACGTAAAATACTAAGTAAATAAATAAACCAAACAAAAGACTAATACTAATGAACAGTTTCTGATTCTCTGTAGGATTCAACATGACAGTTGGCAGCAGATTGAATCGATCCTCAAGCTCCATATTTGATGATATACAACATAAGATACAATAAATGTTGAAAGTTAGGTGAGAATATGACGTTCGACATTCTCCTGAACACGGGTTTCTACATTAAATGATATCTAACTGTCAGTTATCTATGCAGACAGTAAAAAAAAAATAAAAATAGCTTTTAATTCTACTAAACTCTTAGATTTGCTTTTCGACAACAACTAAGTTTAATCTTAGTTGAGTTTCCAAATAATGATCAAGTATAGAACAAGAATGCAGAGAATGATCTAATGTCAGAGATGAACCAATCTGGCCAATCTGGCAACTTTTCAATAATATTCTAATTTATTAAATAGGACTGCATGTAGACAGACAAAATTTTGCTATGAAAATGGTTAGAAATCCTTCAAGGGATATCAGGAATATACCTATAGAACAACAATGATTAGTCGGACTGAAAATTTCTCAAAATATCTTAACTGATCAGAATTGACCAGATTGATATCTATACATTTGATATCAATATTATCGATATCGTCCTGACGATACCTGTGACATATCGTCACAGACTATATCTAAAACATAGATATCGTGTTAGATATCATTACTAAAATATTTTAAACGGAAAAATGTGATTTTTACAATTCTTATGCTGCCTAACAGTAATATGAACCATATTCGTACTTTGCAGTGGCTGTTGCGTTACTGGACATGTTTCTTTGAAGTGCGCTGCCAGTTTCTGTCAGTCACTTTGTCCTCCTGTTCTCTCAGGTAACAGAAGAAAAAAAAAGCTTCATCTTCTGTGTAACACCAACCTGGACCAGAACAGACTACGAATTTCAGCTGAAATGGTAACAGGTTCTTACATCCATCCGCTGCAGTGAGAATGTCACGTCTTTCCATAGAATATTTACTTTAAATAGACCTTCTGCTTCCTTAATATATTCAGTGTGAGATGAGCTTCTGAAGTTCTGATAGGGCGAATAAAACCTCACAGTTCTGAGCTGAACTTCCTCAGTTTAACACTTCATAAAGACTAAAATAACAGAAAACCTGACATCCTTCCTGACTGAACTAAAGTGGCAGCTCATCCACCTCAGAGCTACAGTCTGTCTGTTTTTTTTTATTAATCCAGAAGCTACATTATGAGAAGACGCTCTGCTGCTTCCTTCCCACTTTCTTTCTTCTCTATTGAAATCCAGGAAGTGGAGAACTTCCCCACAGCCTTAGGTCACATGATGGTTCATCCACAAGTGACTCCAGTCGCACTCCTCTTGCTTTCAGTCACAGCTACAGCCATCAGGATGGAGTTGGGTTTGGTGACAGACGTCGGCTTCAGCGACGTGAAGCTGCTCCATCAGCGCCGCTGATCTCTCTCATCGCCCTTCCTTTTCTAACATCGCTGCCTTCAGAGGAAACAACCAACACCTACAACAGCCCTGCTTTAATGTGTGCAACACCTGGACGCATCCCAACAAACTCACAACTGTTACCACCAAGCAGATTGTTGCCGTTTTGGTTTTGTTCAGACCAGAAAAACGGGAAAATTTCATAAAGAAAATAAATAACTCAACACGTGATTTCAATTTTGAAAAGATTTTATAATGCGTCCAGAGGAGTTTGTCTCCCGTCGTGGCGTAGAGCAACTGAAAAAATATATAATTTAAATAGGCCATCAAGAGCTGTGGTTAGGAATCATTTTTAAAAATTCAGTTTTGAGAGGTTAGTTTTTATGTACTTTTTATTCTCTTATTTTCTTTTTAATGTGATCTGGACTTGATCTGCAATAAAATCTAAACACATCTAACATACTGATTACTTACTGCGCCTGAGGAACCATTTTATAACTATACCACTAATCTTATCAATCCGTCGACATTTTACTTCACCATCATGAGGAAACATGCAGGAAGTGTAGAAATGTGAAAATCTGATAACTGATATTTCAAACTAAACTTACTTTATATTCAACGGTTTTGTAGCAATTACATAAAATCAACGCATTTCATGTTTTCTTCTGTTTGTAGCAGACTATAAAAACATAAGATATAGTTTTTTTTTATTGTTCTTGGTTTAGCTTCTCAAAAACGTACACCAACAGAACAAGTTGAGCTTTTTGATCCCAATAAATGACGAATAAATAGATAAATATGAAGTAAGTGAGCAGTGAGATGAGGTTAATCTGTCAGGATGTGGATGAAATGAATGAGTCGAGCTGTGATGGGTTTTTTTCTTACAGTCAGCACCATTAGTTTCCCTTTTCACGGAAACTGTGAGTCCGTTGGTCCACCGAGCGCAACGAATGTCACCAGAACCTCAGATCATCTGCCAGCATAAACTAAACACACACTTAAAAAAAATAAACAAACTAAAATATGTGATCTACTTCTAGAGTTTGTTTCCGTCTGATGCGTTTTCCTCTGTCTGGTTAACCAGAACTCAGTCGCTCAAACACACACACACACACATCAAAGAGGTCGGCGCTCCAAACTCACCAACTCTGCCGAAACACATCCAGAGAGGGACGGCGGCCAGCAGCCGACTCCCGGCCCTCGCTCCCATGGTGACGGGCTGAAACGCGGCTGAAACACGGACTGGAACAGCAGCAGCAGACGCTGGGCGATGCTTTCCTCTGTCTGTCTCAGCGCTCGGGTGTTGCGTACCTCACAGCTACGAGGGGAAGTTGTGGTCTGAGCTCGAAGTCCATTTCTCTCAGATCTCATCAGACCACTCCCCCCCCTCCCTCACCCCCCCCCACATAGAAAACACCAACCCAGAGGAAAAGAAGCAGCAGCTGAGGCTGTTGGGTTTGACACAATCTAAACTCTGAAGTGTGAGGAAACGAAGCGACGTTCAGACAGGAAGAACGAGGAGATAAAAGGTTTATTAAGTAGATTTAAGTATTATACATGTGATTGGATGGCGACTGGATCCAACAGAAAACAAGAAGCACAATGTGCATCAGCAGCGTTAACGGTCAACCTCCCCGAACACGATGTCCTGAGTTCCTGAGAGAGAGAGAGAGAGATGAGGCTGAGCGACGCCAAACTTCATGACCGCTTCTGCTTTTCTAACGGTGAAAACAACCCGGTTCTCACCGATAATGGCCACCACGTCTGCCAACATGTGACCTTGGGCCATTTTATCCAGACCAGCCTAGACAGAAGCACACATTAATATCCACACCAACAGCGCCCTCTACGCCTCCAGAGCAGCTTTTACAACTTCTTTTTTTTTTATATTATTATTATTATTCATGACTAAACAGCCTGAAGTCTCTCCACTAACTGCACTAATAGTTTGTTTATCCAGTTGAAAAGACAGTTTTGCCCTGAAAGCCACAAGTTAAACGTGCTAAGCTGCTTCATGTAGCCGTCAGCTAAAAGTGATTCAAAAACATTTGAGGAGAAGTCAGGAGTTGGAAGCAGCCTGGAGGACAAGCGGTTAAATATTCTAAATTATTGATCAGGAGGCGTCATTATTTGATTCTGCATAATGTTGGACGCACCAAGTGAGCGAATCCCGGAGCTTTGATCTTACAGCGATACGGCCTGCTGGAGCCGTCTGATACTAGATACACACCAAACTCCCCCTGCAACACACACACACACAAACACACACAGTTAATACACGGCACCGATTGGTTAGAATGTCGTCTGTGCTGAACTGCTGACGGGTTCAATATTGAGTAGAGTTATAGAAAAAAAAACAGAAAAGGAAGAGTAAATTATTAAGTGTAATATGGTTTCTATAGAAATTCAACCAGAACTACTATATAACAGTTCAGACCAAACCAGCGGAGCACCGATTGCTGTGTTCTGATCTTTAAAAGGTCAGATTTAGGACAAGATCAGTTTCACATGCAGGTATTTTTTGTCAGCAACCAAACAATTTTGGAAAATTGACTGATCGCAGATTTCCCAAATAAATTTTTTTTTTTTTTTTTTTTTTTCAAATTTATCAGAGCACATTGAGATCAGACCAGATTTGTTTTAGAATGTCTCAGTCAAAGTCCAAAACTGAATCCACTTGAAAACTCCTCTTCACATAACCTCTTTATCGAATCTAGTGATGTGTTTGTATGCATAGCTAGTATTCACATATCTTGGATTAAAAAAAATGCTGATTTAGGATTGAATATACAGGCACGCCACACTTTTCAGACTTAATAGGTTTTAAAACCATTAATTTACTTTCACTTCATAATAATCCCACACCATCTATTGCTTTATCACATAAAATCCCACTAAACGTTTTGTGGCGTTAACTTGAGAAGAACTGAAAGTCAAAGCAGTGTGAACAGGCAGTGATGGAGGACAGAAACAGCAGCCAGAAACTTTACAGTTAAACACACCGAGTGTGTATTTGAGCAGTTTCATTACCAACTAGAGACCAATTATTAATAGTTATCAATCATATGTGTGGGTATTAGCGCTTTATTGGGTTTTTGCTACTAAACAAAGTGAAGAGCACGTCAGTCCACAGTAAACCAGTATTCATAGGGTTCATGGTTCAGTATTCAGGGATTTTTCTGTGGAATGCAACTTCAAGATATTCCTGGAATGATTTCCAGGAATATTTTGGAATATTCCAAAGGACCAACAAAATGCATCTTGGGAAGCTGAAAGGTGAGTAAAGCCTTTCAGTTTCCCTCAGCTATGGTGACTAAAATCACCATAATTAGCATGGAGAATGTTGGTTTAAAACTTAGAAAATCAAGAAAAAGTGAAATAAAACACAACCTAAACATGACCCAGCATGAGGGGCCTCACCTTTGGAGCCTCCACAGCCGTGTATGTGGCCCCTGGGGGCACCTGGTAGCCCTCAGTGTAGAGCTTGAAATGATGGATCAGAGACTCCATGGACGTCTGAGAGGAACAGGAGGAAAAACACAAACAGAGTTACATCCCTGAAGCTTCGTTCTGCTTATTAAAGTGAGTTTATCAGCAAATCTGATCAGATCTCTGATCAGGAATCAAACAGATTCATCCGCTCCACCTACCTTCATCTCAGACCTCTTAGGTGGAGCCACCTTGGCGTCATCCACCTTTATCTCCCCATCTGGCATCTTGTTGAGGGCCTGCAGTATGATTCTGAGGGACTGTCTCATCTCCTCCACTCGGCACAGATACCTGCGCGCACACACACACACACACACACACACACACACACACACACACACACACACACACACACACACACACACACACACACAGAGAGAAAAAAAATCAGGAGCTTATAACGAGTAATATTTCTATCCACATCAATTCTCTCCGCACCAATAACTGAAGTAATTTTAAGAGTTCTATTTCACCAGGACACAACTAATCCAAGCAGAAATAGAAAAGAAGAAAGTTCTAGAATGGTGTTATTTTCTTTTTCTAGACTTTAGTTCATCATTTTTCTGGTTTTTGAATGATTAGTTCCTCTGGTTTTGGATGCTGTGCAGCCAGAAGATGTTTCGCTTTTACTATTTTTGTTTCGAAACGTGGTTATAATGCATAACCATGGCAAAAAAGTGTTGCTTTTACAACTGGGAGGGGCTGATAAGCATCTAAAATGCTCAAATAATGTCTTAACTATGAAAACCCCAAAGAGAAGGAGGAAGTTCAAGTTCAAATCATCATCGATCAGAATGGATGAAGGTTCAGATCCCCAACTCCAACATCTCTATGTCTGACGTTCTAACCAGAGGAAGAAGCAGCAAAAGCAAACAGGGTGGATTAGCAGTGATGTTGCTGCCTGGAAAGTCTTCATCTTTAGATTTTTTGCGTCACCATTGAAGGTACGAGTTTCAACAACATTTCATTTCCCTTTGGGATAAATCAAATGTATTTGAATTAAACTGAAAACAAGCCGACATATAAAAGTGTTGAGTCGTTCTTTACCTGTCGTAACAATCTCCGTTGGATCCGATTGGAACGTCAAACTCCACTTCGTCGTATTTGTCGTACGACTGGGACTTCCTCAGGTCCCACTTGATTCCTGACCCGCGCAGCATCACTCCGCTGGTAAAGACACGACATAAAGACGTCAGCCACCCACAGAACTGCAGGGTCCCCACTGTAATCAGAGGCTGACCTGAAGCCGTAGTTGAGGGCGTCCTCATGGCTGACCACCCCGATGTTCACAGTACGGTTTTTCCAGATCCGATTGTTGGTCAACATCTGGGCCGACAGAAGCTAACACGGTCAGTTCCCTCTGCTCTACAGCTGATAATCAACAGCTATCTGTTCAGATTTGGGTTACCTCTTCCAATTCATCGATCCTTAGGGAGAAATTCTTGCTCCACTCATAGATGTCATCCATGAGGCCAAGAGGCAAATCCTGCAACACACCAACCCCATGAGCCCAGCTTTGTCATGATGCATCACTGACTCTAGAGAGAGAAACGAGGGTCCAGTCCACACCTGATGAACGCCGCCTGGTCTGACGTACGCCGCGTGCATCCTGGCTCCAGACACTCGCTCGTAAAACTCAAACATCTGGGAGGACAAGCATGTTTTCAGGTTCATTATCAGTCTAGATGAGGCCGTCTTGTTGCATTAACACAGCACCACAGAGCCAGGCATGTTGCTGACCTTCTCTCTCTCCTCAAACATCCAGAAGAAGGGCGTCATGGCGCCGATGTCCAGCGCGTGCGTGGTGACAGCCATGATGTGGTTCATGATCCGGGTCAGTTCTCCGTACAGAACTGCAAACACGACAGATGGGAATAGACCCGTTTGAGTAATCACATCCGGAACAAAGTTATCAACACACAAAACATAAAAGACAAATTAATAAAACCATCAAAGCTCAAAAGATGATTGTTTTTCCACGTTTAGCGCTAGCTAAGTTTCCATTGACCGCATAGTAGCTCAACTTGACATTCATGCGTTGGGCGTGAACAGATAAAAGATCACCTCTGATCCACTGGGCCCGAGGCGGAGCCTGGATGTTCAGCAGCTTCTCCACAGCCAGAGAGTAGCACTGCTCATTGCACATCATGGACACATAATCCAGACGGTCAAAGTATGGCAGAGCCTGAAGGACAAGGAAAGAAATCACTAGGAAATAATGATCTAAATTTCAGAGAAATAACCATTTGTTTGCGTTTTTCACATTAGAAACGTGCGCCGCCAGAAACAAAACCCCTAAAACGTCGTGCCTGTTGGTCTGTACCTGCAGGTAGGTTTTGTACTCGATGAGCTTTTCAGTGCCGCGATGCAGCAGGCCGATGTGTGGGTCGCACTTCTTCACCGACTCTCCGCTCAGCTCCATCACCAGGCGCAGGACGCCGTGAGCGGCCGGGTGCTGGGGCCCGAAGTTGATGGTCAGGTTGGACACGTCCTTCTCTGCAGGGGGATCTTTGTCTGGAAGGAGACGAGGGAAACGGTTCAGGACTGATGCAGAGGAGGAGGAGACAAAACGGCAGGCTGCTGCGTACCGTTCCATGGGGGAACTTTCCAGTTCTTGTTGAATTCGGTGGGATACATCACCACCCCCCCATACTGATCCATCCACTCCACATCTGGCTGCCATTGCTTCTGCCTGGAACCAAAATGGAACAGGTTTTCTCAACACCAAGTAAAAGCAAGAGGAGCCCCAACATGAAACCTAGGGGCACGCCAGGATGAATATAGGGTGTTTTCATATATTATTTTTTTTGTAAGGTTGTGTAAACATTTTGTAGTAACAAATATAATTAATAACATGCTATATTTCAGATGTTTAAAAAATACATATTCGAGAGACATTGTAATAATCACCCAAAACATTTCAAAGGATATTTTACCCTTTATTACATGTTATTATATATATATATATTAGAGGTGCGCCGATCGATCGGTCACCGATCATAATCGGCCGATTTTCGTGAAATCGGGGATGATCGGGATCGGCCGATCATTGGCTCT
>CAEGAF010054669.1:0-32294 GCA_903067075.1 Micropoecilia bifurca | reverse complement strand
TGTGTGTGTGTGTGTGTGTGTGTGTGTGTGTGTGTGTGTGTGTGTGTGTGTGTGTGTGTGTGTGTGTGTGTGTGTTTATTCCCCGGGGGGTACAAGCAAATGAATTCAGTGCACAGGAATGTACAGCTGAGTGTTTTCTGATGGGAAAAAAAACAAAAAAAAACTTTTTATGCTTCTGATGACCTCCATATTTAGTTCTTTCAACTATACTTTTGCCAAATGTTGATGTAAAATTGTTTTTTTTTCATTACTAAAAGCATTAGTATGTTTTATTTGTAATAACGCTCAGCCATTGCCGTAAACATGCTAATGTATTTGATGAAAAGCATAAATATTCACTGATTTTGTCAGTAAGTTCATACACAGGATGACATTTGTGTCATTTATGTTGTTCCCACCCCCCCCCCAATATTGAAAAAGCTTCATCTTGACATAAAAGTTGATATTATCCCCCCTTTTTATTCTCCTGTTGAAATCTGCTACAAAGACATCCGGCGATGAGAAGAGAGACACGACATTCCCTGTGAGCTCATCTTGTCTCGCGTCAGATATCCACTGCAGCCTGCGATTGTTGATCATCTCTGCACATTCATCTTGCTTCTCAATTCCAGCTGTTTGAAGCCTAGGAGAAAACCTCCATCCTGTCCTGGCTTGAACACTTTCCCCGCACCGCCTACAGTTCTCTGAAAATAGACAAATAACCCACAGGGAGCATGAGACACATTCAGAGCTCTGCACCTTTAGAAACAGTAAATTGCCTTTAGCCAAGCTTGTTGCGATCACCCCCCCTCACCCCCCACACACACACACATGTTCTGAGCCCTGCGCAGCCAAAGAGACGTTTACTTTAAGAAGGTTATGAGACGAAAGTGGAGAGATGAGACATGGAAGCCTTTTTAGTTAAACGTGTGTCAGACCTATCTGTTATGTTGCATCATCTGAACTCAACTTGATCTGCAGAGGGAAACCAATCTTATTGTTTGGACTTTTTTTTTATTGCATTTTTGAGTGTGTGGCATCAAAGTGGCTGGATCCTGTGAGCAAAATTCCTCTGGTTTGTAATTAAAAGTGTTGTATATAATCAAGAAAGTCTGGCTTTCTGTAATGAAAAGGGAAATATTTTGGACTGGTGCATCTACACTCACACAAATCATTTCTATTATTTTGCTCTGGGCTTCACCAATTTAAATATTTATATCTAAAAGAGGCATCAATACTGGCTGTAAATGCTTGAAATTGAGATATTTCAAAGATTTACAGTCTGTCTGTTGGACATAGAAATAAATAACACACTGAACAAAAAAAGATCAAATTTTCTACAAATAATCAAATTAAGTTCATCCAAGTAAATATGTTTATTAAGTTGTCATGTTAAAAAAACCTGAAAATGTAAATAAAACAAATGTAACTTGATTACAAGCAATAAATGAACCATTTTTTTTTAAAGTTGGAACTCCATTTTCTCGCTAACAAGATGCTACTACATAGCACTTGTAATGAAACGCTGACCAAGACATTCATCAAGACACAAGGAAATTGTCTTGTTGCACAAAAAAAATCCATATACAATCTGAAAAAAAAAAATATGGCATCCTATTAAAAACTCAGTTATTTTAACAGAAATGCTCACATGTGGCTGTAAGGTGAACCAGTCTCTGTGGTACAGGGGTCAGTCTGCGCGCCGAGTGAAGGAGTTCATCCACTTAAGCTAAATGAACTTAAGAGCAGAGTGCAGCTCTGGTGTACTTGACAAAATAATGTAAAGATTCAATCAACTTGTCCAACTACATTACGGCAATGAGACATTTCGCAGTGGGCTGAAATACGGCGAACGGTCATTCACGTTGTAAGATAGACGGACTACAAGTTGTGTGAAAGCTCCCTGATGGCCCTTTTATGTCAGCGACACATACAAATACATATAAACATGAAGTCGAGCGGCTCTGTGCCAGATTATACTTGCCCACAAATTACAGTAATAACAGGTTCTACATGTTGCCAGCAGATTGAGAGACAGCAGACAACTGCAGTCGGCAGCAATTAAACGGTGGCGTAAGTGTGTTGTTGTCATGGCGACTAAGCTCTGAAATTCTGGTTTCATATTAAAATGCCGCTGCTTTTGTTAGTGCGCCTCTGCATCCTTAACCTCCCCTTCCTCAGGTTGCCCGGCTCTTTTGTCATCCCTGCTTTCTATCTAGTCTGTATGAGAACATCAGACCAGTTCACCAGCTCGTCTCCACCACCAGCACCAGCAGCACCATCAGCACCATCAGTCTTTGTGTCTCTTTCTGCTTCCCTCCCTGCTGTGCCCTCATCCATGTTACCATGTTAGACAGTTAGGAGACACATTGTGGCACAAGATGCAGCGGTGGGGGTGGATGATTTGTGCCAGGGGGGTTTTACAGTCCGTCTCCCCTCCACCACACACACATCTCTAAAGGAAACGGCGCTGCATTGTTTTGCCCCCGGTGAGCAGAGAGACACCGAGGTAAATCGCTTTATTTGCTAGCCGCCTGATACGAGAGAGAAAGCCTGACTGGAGATGTGTGGGAGATTTGGAGTGTTTTTGATTTCTGCGACCTTCCTTTTTTTTTTTCTTTCTTTCTTTTTTAATGCAGTCTGGCTCTGCTGCACGGCGCTAGGCAGGTATTAAGCTAAGACCGTGTACAGCAGCCATCAGGTCTGTGTTTTTCCATGTTGATCTAAGTAGTAGCAGAATTGGAGGTGTGTCTGAAAAATGAACTGAATACCTTCAAACACATTTGGAGTTGTTGTTTGGTTGTTTTTTTTTCCTATGTCCATTATTCATTGTCCACTTAAAAAACTTTGACTTTGTTGTCTCCAAACTCTGTAACTTTCAGCAGTGCATTTAGGGCCACCGTCCAATTGGAAAACTCGCAGCCAAACACGATGCTGCTACCGCTGAGCTACACAGACATAGACCTGTGTAGGTCTACGTCTGTAGACCTACAAATAATTTAATTTTTGTTTCATCAGACCACATAATGGGTCTCCAAGAATTAAAATAATCCTGTAATCTTCCTTTCTTTTTTTTAGCTTAAATTATGTGATTAAAACCATAATAAGTCAATAAATTAAGTCTTGATTTAAGGAAACTGTGTTTCTGTTTTTTGCTGGAAGTTTCTTCCAGACCAAATCAAAATCTTATTAAAAGAATAATAATCTCAGTACGAATATATATATATATATATATATATATATATATATATATATATATATATATATATATAATCATCTCATCATTCTTTTGACACTAAATGGCCTAAAACAAGATAAGTTTAGTGATCAAATAGGGAAAACAAAAAACATAGAGGGAGTGAATATTTCAACCCTAATACATGTCTTACTGACATGTCTGCCTAGACACCCAAGGTTCTGGGAAGAAAACCAGAAACACCCAGGAAACAACGCAGACCTTGGAAGAACCTGCAAACATTTCACAGTAAAGTCACACCCATTCTGCAGAGTCACACACATCTGCAGAGTCACACACACGCACTTCTTCCTCAGTGTCAGCGACTTTGCCTTAGCCTCCAAAATGTATTAAAAAAAAGTAAATTTCTTTTAAAATACATTTTTTCCAGCTCAGGTGAAAAACACATACAACCAGAAAGATAGATGGTAAGAACAAGGAGGGGGGGCTAAAAAAAGAAATACACAAAGTTGATTTCTGAGCTATGGCTCAGGGGAGGCTCCATGACTCAGGTAGGCTCATGGAAAGTTGCCTGGAAATAGACAAGCAAAGGCAGGTAGGCAGGAATCAGATCAGCTAGAGAGGAGGAGGAGGAGGAAGAGGAGGAGGTGGAAGAGGAGGATGGAGCTAGAGAAGAGTGAGAAACGAAGAGAGACCGACAGATGACGACCACACAGGCCCGGTGGTTCTGCTGTTACGCAACAAGAGACGAAAAGGTGCAGACTAATTACAACGCACAATACAAGCAAACCACATTGAAGTTGGTCTAATTGTGAGAACAGTTTGCGTGCGCGCGTGCGTGTGTTTATGCATGTGTGTGCGCGCGCGCGCTGCTGTCTTTTCATGCAGGATTTATCTTTGCCCAGCAGGCAGTGGTGCCATATGGTCCACACCGAGCAGATACTCCTAAAGAAACACGTTCGGCGCTCACACTTTGACACAAAGAGACGCGGGCCTCGCACGCGGACGCTTCGCGCGCAGTCGCGTTGCGTTCGCGTGCAGAAAATGTGACGAGCAAGGGAGGAAGTTGAGAAAGCGCGATAGAGCCAATCTGCCCCGTTGTTGGGAGCTTTGCTGAGATCCACGAACATCACGAACCACATAATTACACAACGGACCAAGCTAGCTCTGTGCTGAGACAAGCGGTGGGTTATGGTTGCTTCAAGAAAATAAAAATATATTATCGACAGGAAGTTTGAACCGGTTGAAGACATGAGAGGATGTCTTTCCCGAATTCCCCTCAGACATTAGGAACCCCGAAGGAAGTGGGGGGTTGGGGGGGGTTGGCTGGGAGTCCGCTAAGCCCCCAGAGCCCATATGGTCTGCAGACACACACACACACACACACACACACACAACACACCCCAAAACGACTAGACAAGCCCAGAGGCTGGAGCCTCGGAGAAGAAACAATGAAAAGACCGAATGAACATTTAGCTGTGGGCTCTAAAAGTCTTCCAGGAGAATCGTGTTCATGTCCACACATGACAGCTATTTGTTTGCTAGTGTTCAAGGCTAAAGAGGGGTTTTTTTTCTCTTTATTTTTCTGATTAGCTCTACAAGATAGGCAACATGGTGAAATTTATGAGTCAGGGAAAATAAATAAGGCCAAGAGATGACTCCGTGCCCCCGATGTGTCGACACTTCTGGTGTTATTATGAATGAGAAACCTCCAGCCTTGCTACGTCCCTTTCCTTGTGTGTGTGTTGGATTTGCTTCCAACTCCTTTTGGCTATGTCATGTTAAACAGTGCGAATACACTTTTAGCTTTCCTGACTGCTTCCAGCAAGTAGGTGGCTTCTCATTATGTCTGCCAGTTTGTACACTCAGCAATACCAATCCCAGTTATCAACCTTATCAGAGATTAGGAGGGGCGAGTCAGAGAAAGATAGAGAGAATGAAGATGAGACTCAACAGAATGAAGATGAGACGGGTAATAAACTGGATGCTTTTCCACCAAGTCACTCTTGAGGCGTTTATGGCATTGAAAGTTGTACCAACACAGACAGAGGGAGGGGATTGACATGTAACAAATATCCAGCTTACTTGCAACTGATTGGAAGAAGTTGTACATCATGCCATCAATGTGTGATCTACGCAACACTTGGTCTTGAGCTGAACTCAGAGATTCACAAGTTTTACAACAGATCCGTTTCTCTCCAGTCTTGTTCGCAAATCTGTCTAAATCTGTGACGTGCCACCTCACAGGTGTGGCAAGGACAGGCGCCGATAAAAGGACATTCTGAAATGTGCAGAATGGGAGGGTCAGGAAACCAGTCAGTATCTGGTGTGACCCAGGCCTGTCACAATAACAAATTTAGCTGGACGATAAATTGTCCCAGACGTCATTGCGATAAATGATAATATTGTTGTTTTGAGACAATTTTCAACTAATGGCAAAAGAATGCAAGAACACACTCTCAGAAATCCATAGATGTTCATTACAGTTTAAAGTTTAACACTGGAAGACATTTGAAATATCCAAGATAAACAAACAACAGGACTGCACAGTGGTGCAGTAGGTAGCATAGCAAGAAGGTTCTGGGTTCGATTCCCAGCCTGGGGTCGTTCTGCATGGAGTTTGCATGTTCACCCTGTGCAGTACCTTCAGGGTGACCCTGCCTTTCGTCTCGCCGGAGGTACCAGCTCCCCTCCAGACAGAAAATGGATAGATGGATGGAAATAAACAACAAATAAAATGAATTATGAAGTCTCTGTAAATAAAATTGGGCTAGTTGAAACAAAAAAAAACACCAATCTGAAGAATATCATCCAGTTTTTGGTAGAAAGAGAGAAAAAGAGAAAAATGATATGTCATGCCAATGGAAGTCTTTGAGCTTGTTTTAATTTATCATGTGATTAATTAACTTATTGAGTATTGTGACAGGTGTAGTGCAGTGCGACATAAAATCGAATGTGAGCATTTGCCCCATCAAATTCGCCACAATGACAAACTGCAGTTAGGTCGAGGCTCTGACAAGGACAACGAGCGTGAGCTTCTCTAAGTCGGCGTCTGACAGTTTGTACTGAATTTCTTTGGTCATGCAAACCCATTGTTGCAGCAGCTGACCCACTGGCTGGTCTGAGGTGAACATAATGGATGGTCTGTACTTGAATGTGCCCAATGCCCACTGACAAATAGAGGCAATCCCAATGGAAGGGGTGGAGCTACTCAATATGTCTGAAGGACTTTCTAAATGTAAGATTTGTTAGAAAATGTCATACATTGACATGGGAACATTTTGTGTATTCCACTTAAAATTAGTTAGGATTGTGAGACTTATGAGTAATGTAGTTGCCAGTGTAGAGATGAGCAGCCAAAATGCCTTTTGTACTCAACATAACATCTTTCTTTTTTGACACAAAACTGTTTGTGACATAAAAAGCCACAACTAACCCGAACAGAAACTAACTAAGGTCGGGATCTTCACCTCTGCAAAGTTCTGCATGCGAACACATCGGCTAGAGTTTATCAAAGACGTATTGATAGTTAGAAATAAGAGAAGAAATAAGAGAAGAAGAAAAAAAGTCCAAAAGGGAATACTTCCCAGTATTCCCTTTTGGATTGCCTGGTTCAAATTTCATACTTATTTCTGGGTTGCTGTTGATGAAGCAACAGCAGTGCATATTTTGATTCAATGACCTTTGAGGAGCCAATTAAGAGTTTTAGTACATTTTTATTTTAACCGGATTAAACTGGCAACCTTTGAAATGACAGCAACAGCAGAAAAGTGATCCATTTTGAAAGGTAGTGAGTTTGATTTTGGAGTAACGGATTCAAAATGAGCTGGAGGTACCAGAGCCCCTCCCAACCCCACTAAGGGACAGATGGATGGATGGATGGATGGATTCAAAGTATAGATCAATTTTGTCTGTTTCTTTCTTGTGGTTAGTTTTTTAATCAACAAACAATTACATACGTTGCAAAGAACCATGAAGTTTACAGCGAGGATCCTCAGGGCTGACATTTCCTCCATCTAGTACTTGTACCGGTCCAGGGTCGGGAAAAGAGCAGCGACCCCACACACCCTGAACACAAACCGTTTAGACTTTTACCTCCAGGTCGGCGCTGCAGAGCAGGATTTCCTAAAACGAGGATATTTATGTGCATGAACTTGATGAATAATGCTAATTCTGATTATATTAAGCAATAATAAAACGATTTATTCCATTAATATTGCAAAATTATTAAGAATGTCCTCGCATCTGACTTTTGTTAACCTGAAGCAGAGGTTAAAAAAAAAGAACCTTTAAAGCACTCAATCTCCTTAATGCAGAGAGTTGATTCTTGACAAGAGGCCATTCGATCGCAACACGGTCAGATGGTCCAAGAATAGCTGATAAAGTAAATTAAGAAAAATGTGAGTGGGAGAAATAAGAGGGAACAAGCCGAGACATGCCATGGAGGGGCGGGGGAGAGAGAGGGAGGGCAGAACGGAGGAAAAGTGAAGGGAAAAGGACAAGAGCAGCAGAAGAAGCGACACTGAGCCACACAGCAAGACAGGAAGTCTTACACGGAGACACCCTTCCTTCCTGTCAGCACCCAGATCACCAACACTGGACACCATTCAGTCTCACATCACATGACACATGTGACAGGAATTATGGCGCAGCGCATGTGTTGTGGCTGTGCTTGTTCCTGTAGCGATAAAGCCTGTGCCTAAAGGGGCCGACTTCAGCGAAACTCGAAATGAAAAGAATCCAATGGGTGAAGATGGTCTTCCTGAGACAAGGTTTTACCAAAATCACAATAGCAATAAAGCATCTGTGACGATATCGTCCTCCAAAATGTGGACTTCTGACTCAATCTCCCCGTGTGACAGTTGTTTCTATATTGTTGTTTTTGCGCCACGAGAGATTTTATTTGAACAGCATGTGAGGGGGAAAAAATGTATTTGAAACCTAATGATTGACTTTGGAGCGTTACTTTATCTCCTCAGAACAACCTCACCTGGAGCTGTAAATGGTTTTATTGGCAAAACGTAGAAATGTTCAAGGACTGTGGATACATAATCAGAAGTACAATTCACAGAAATAGTCCATAGTGTAAAATTTTCAGAAAACAATATTCAGGGAATATAAATAATAAAGTTCAGACCAAATGAAATGAAAAGCAAACCATTTTTTTCTGTCTGGCATTAAAGCAGATTAACTCTCTAGGTCAGCTAGAGTAACCAAAAGATTTTTCAAATTGTTAAACTCTAAAAACTCTGAAATTTAGTAAAATATCCCTAAGATTTAGAAACATTACTTTCAAACTCCATGAGTTTAGGCAAAACATTGGGGTATCCTCTCATACAATTATTATATATATATTTTTTTTCATATACAGACGACAATTTGCTGGATTTTTTTTGGCCCAATCCTCCGTAAACAACTGGTTGATACTTACAAGAAAACTCCAACAGGACACTGTGAAAACCAGCGGCACCAAACAAAAAGTTTTCAACTTTTTGACATCAAAAATCACAACTTCCCGTCAGCTCGCTGCAAAGGCCGCATGTTGGTTGTCCACAGCGTGAGTGTAATGTGGGTCAGTAGACTGAGGAATCGCCATCTCACAGGACACTTCCTCTTCCACAGCACAATGCAGGATATGAGCAATTTTCCCAAAGTCTGGCCTCAAACAAAAATCCTGAGAAATCAACACACTTTCTGAGGGTCACATGTGGGGCATCTGGAACAACTTTATGACACTGTTAAAGTACAATCCGTCCCCGGAGGGATTGCCAAAACTCTCATCTACATGAAAAAAAAAATCCCATATAAACATGGCACTGGTTTTGGTGAAAATGAAACTATGACTCATGCAGTCATACCTAGGAGATGTTGACAGTGATTAGGCTGGATGTGTTTTACGTCACTCAGGTTGTTGCTTTTATCACACTTCTTTCCTGGAAGCGTGTTGACAGTGAGACAGAAACACTTTGGGTGCGGCTGCTGTGTAGTTTTGCCGAGTGAACTAACTGTGTGGCCAGTCAGCTGGGCCACATGCTGATGTAGCTGAACACACTTTCTGTCATGACCAAATATAGAGGGAGAGAGAAAAAAAAGTGCTTTCTTGATTACCAAATGAGGAATCGATATCATTTGAAAAATAAATTCACGGGGAGATAGGTTGTAATTTGCCATTTTAGTTTCATCACCATCAATATTAAGGATTTTTAAGGCACCAAATAAGCCTTTTTAAAATATATTTTCAGTTTCTTTAGCAGGTTGTTCTCCTGCAGTGTTCTTTTTCTGCTCCCTGTTTTCTTTGGTTTATAAAAGGAAATGTTGCGTAAACGTGTGCCAGGAGTGCAGCTCGGTGATAAATCTGGACTCTTGGGGTGAAAGAAAAAGGCTGAGGTGTAGAAACGGAAGAAGAGAGAAATAAAACATCCAAATTCATCTATTTTCTATCCTTGGTTATTGTTGCAGGCTTGCCAGGTTTGTTGCTGGCCATCTCCAGGTGCGATTGGACGAGAGGCGGGTTACACCCTGGACAGACCGCCAGTCGCGCACACATTCCCACCGAAGGCCAACTTAGATAGACCAATTAACCCAACAGTCATGTTTTTTCAGGGTGTGAAAAATTTGTAAAAAGGACAGAAAGTGGTAAAATTATAATCAATGAAAGTGGCAGGTCATGGATGTCACCACATGTTAGAAAGCTGAAATCACTCGTGATGACAGGAGGGCAACCCAAGGGTGGCAGGAGGCCGGAGGAACCTTGTCCCCTCGCCCACATTTACACCGGATTTGCTGAGGTGACGAGGAAACGGGGCCGGGGAAAACTGGAGCTGAAAGCTGATAGCGAGTTATTTTTTTGTGAGGCACATTTAAAGTCTCTGTTTGTTTAAAAGCCCCGAACGCTGGAGAGCCAGGATCAAATAATGAGTGAAGACAGATCTCTCTCACCACAGGGGGGTTCAAGGTTCAAGGCCTCACTGACACAGTCACCCAGTCCTGCTGAAGCAGACAGAGCAAGATGCTGCTTTCCACAAAGGAGTCAGCAGAGCAACAATTGACAAAAAATAAAAATAAAAAAATCCTTTCATATAGAGAGAGATTTTAGGAATATAGATGATGCAGAACTGTTTTGTATCATTGAGTTAGCAGCTCTACAGCCACCTGGAAGGTATTTTTTTTATGTAATTATTCATTTGTGAATACAAATGTACTGAAGTAGGATTTAAATCAGATGTAATTTCAATCATTACAGACAGACAGATAGATCAAATAAAGTCAACAATTTTAAGACTGAGCAGTAAAGTGGATTATCTATTCACACAGTGTTTCTTCTGTCATGTCAAAAGATGCAGAATGGCCAAAACAACAGTGAAATGCAATAAAAATAAAACCAGCAACTGATTCGATTTTTAACTCTTTTTAGTGACTGGTACATGATGGTTAATATCTGTAATAAATAACTGTAAAGCAACACTTTATTTAATTGGGTCTTGACTGCATCCCATCACAGCTTTATTAGATCTGCAGTCATGAACTGATGATTTATAGACCGGATGAACAACATCACTTTAAAACATGGCCCAAAAAAAGAAAAGCTCCAGCTGCTTGGAACATAAATATTAAAACATATAAGGCATAATTTAACTTTTCCCCAACGCTGTGACATCTTATTCTTGTAATGAGGAACAGCTGTTAAAAAACCCCCAACATCTTTATCAACAAAATGAAACAGCTATGGCACAACAGTATGTGGCCAGAAACTGGCTCATGTGGGAATAAGATTTATATGTTTCAAATTACTTTCTGCAGAGCCCATCAGATGCTGGTGTAGCTTGTGCCACAGTAAAAACATGGTGTCTGGGCAGCTGGAACTTTGTGTTTTCTTGCTCACGACCGCACATTTTCTCACTCTGTAGAAAGTAGCAGTAATCCTCCAGTAATGCTGCCTCTTACTTGGCAGGATGAGACATTTACAGATTTTAAAAAATGTTTAAAAACCAAGTTAATCCAGATGCAAGCAGCAATACTGTATTAGTACTCCTAAAACCAGTCGGTAAAGTTCTTGACATGGTTTAGAAATCGGTGTTGGTGAGAAACTGAACTCCTGACAGGACTTTTAGATGGCTGATGCTTGTTAGCATTAACACGTTGCATTAGCATGCAGCTAATGCTAACATGGCTCGGCTTCAATTAGCATACCTTCTTCAGATCTTGCCTATTTAGTTTAACTTAGTGGTCTCAATGCTCAATTTTTTTCTATTGTGTTTTAGTGCAGCTATTTAATTGTGAGTTACGCTGCACAGTGTTTATATGACACTTAAACCTACTTAAGTTAAACTGTACTTTGAACTGCTGATCACGAAAATGTATATGAATGTCAACAGATGCACAAATAATGCACATTAAAGGAAATATGTCTGTATGTATTCATGTGATGCTTCTGTTTACAAAAGAAGAGTTGAAAAAGGCCTACAAGAATTAGCTAACCAGGAGGACGACGGCATGTTATCCTGTTCATCTAAAACAGGTCAGGTGACATTTTCTGGGTGAAATGGATGGTGAGCTACTGAAATGTGGCAGGGAGCCAGCAAAACCTGTTACCTGTTACTCCATACTGCTCTGATGGGAGGCTGGCTGTTGCAGTCCATGCACACGAAATTATATATCTGTATTTATTTCCAGTCTCAACAAGTTGATGGCATTTTTAACATTTTTATTTATTTTCAATTTGGCACTATTTGCTTTCCATACATCACTACCCACCACTTATCTGTGGTGGACAACTGCGCATGGATATTCCTCCTCAAACAGCATGGACAATGAAAATAAATTCAATTCATATTCAAAAATACTTTCTTGATCTCAAAAGAAAATTAAATGTTGTTGTAACTCATTAAATCATGGATTCTCTTCCTTGATATGTGTCAGTTCGTAACTACGTTGACCGTTTTTGTATAATTGGTTATTCTGTGTATTTTCAGGGTTTTTTTGTCGTTCACTTTGATTTTCAGATACTTGGTGATGCGTCATTTTGTTGCGTTTTTATTAACAACTGACGGGTGACGACAGATATAATGGACAAAGAGCAGAAAAAGTCAAAGGACGAACCAGAAGGTGCAATCATGGTCTTATCAGGAATTTAGCTCTTTTTTTTTAAATCACTTACTGATCGGAGATGTCTAAAAAGTGGGATTTTAAAACCACGTTAAAATCAACAGAGATGCAGTGATATAAAACATTATATTTCATTGCCTTTAGACACTCCTTATATTTAAAGTTTGACTGGTTCCAACTTACTTCTCTGTTTTTGTGGCTTCAGTATAATTTTTTTTTGAAACATTGATGATAACACCGCTTCAGCCCGCACTTCAACTAGATTAAGAAAGCTAATATAATGAGATTTGATACGTGCAACATTTTATCAAGCTTTCCTTTACATCTTTTTCTTTTATGTCAGAATGCTGAGGTGGCATATCGTGGATCTACTGTTTCGACATGACCCACCTTCCAGTGCCGCTTCAATTCACTGCGTGCAAATAAAACTGAAGTAAAACCTAGTTCCCCTGCTTAAAAGCTTAGAGCTTTGCTTTAAATATCATAACATCTGATGACCTGTGTTTCAGCTGGAGCACCTTCGTCCATACGCTCCTAGAATTGGTTGGACTAAACATGGAAAACTAGAAAAGTGGTTGAAATAAAAATCAGACCGACTCACCAGAAGGTACAACACAAACCTGTTTAGATGACAAGCCGAAAAAAGTCAAGTGATGCAATACATCCGTAACGTCCCGCTGCCGGTCGGCTCACGTGGCGGAAACCCGATTTGCATGTTACCCAAACATCACCTGTGATGGGACTTCAGAGGAACCACAGATTGTTTTATCAGGCCCTTAAGCGCTAGTGGTTCTCACTGACACCGGTGAACAAAAGCTATTAAGACCATAAATCAGTAGTTCTGTCCGCCTGCCTTCTGTGGCCTAGTTTCCCATTCAGATGGAGCTGTGGTGTGAACCAAGACAACTGTGCTATGATTACATAAAGATGGGCATAAAAAGCAGTTGGTGGCGCTCTGTGTTCTTTTTCTCCACTCTCTCTCAGCAGCTTATTCTTTATGTTTTGCAGTTTTTCTTTTTTTTTTGAATGGCCTTTCCCCTTTGACGCGATTGTGACAATCAAAACAAAGAACACAGAGGACCGTAAGAGGCATAACTAATTCAACTCACGAAAGGCAAGTGCAAGGCCGAAGCATGTGATCATACGCAAACCACTTGGAGCTCAGGTTTCTCCGTCCCTCTTCAATCCCCTCTGCAGCGGCGGCTTAAGACATGCCCAGACATTACAGTTGAAGGAATGGTGGGAATGAGAGGAATTCTGGGGCATTCCTGTCTTGGCACAGCCAGCGCACAGCCAGAAAGCCACTCCCTTGGTTTCCGAGCACACGGCCCGGAGCCAACGGGCGACTGCCGATCACGACCTCTTAGAATACGGATTGGGTGTAAATAGTTCAAGATTTTTGAAGAGGGGTTCTGTTGAAACATGAGTAAATATTTCAGCTGTCTCTTGGTGTGTTTTTTTTTTTTTAATTCTTATTTTTTGGTGTCGGTCCAGATCCAGAAGCTAATGACATGTCCAAGAAGGGCCTGGACCGCGATGGGCCTTCATTATGTTAAAACACCAATCTCAAAATAATCACTGCGACTTTAGCAGGCGCTATTTTAAGAAGCTCAGAATAGTTTATCACATTTGCACTGTGCAGTTGTTTGCATAGAAGCAGATAATTATCTATACAGGAAGATGAAGATACAAAATTGTACAAAAATAACAGACACACCAGTCTCGTGCAGGTATTACGTGATCCTAACCTTTTAAGAAACCAACTTAAAATCATCTTGAACTACTGATTACAGTTTATACTTGCGGGAAAAATCTGTCGGTTTCAGTTCAGAACGCCATTTAAAAGGACCCAGTTAGCAAACCCAAAAGCTGAGCGATGCTTTAGCTCCGGGCATCTGGACAAACACATAGTATGATGTTGGACCCAAACTGCATTTGTGTTTAGAGGCCAAACTGGTGTGTGCATCTGTGTGTTCATGTGTGAGAGCTAAAAAAAAACAAAAAAAAAACAAAACAAAGCTCAACCAGCCTTAAAGGGTAAGACAAATGAGCCAAAGATGGCTATTTCTGTTGTTGTTACGGTGATGCAACTGGAAATGACAGTGGTAGAAGACGATAAAAGAAAAGCTAACACTGCTACTTATAGGCGAGCACCAACACACAAGAGTGTTTGATAAATTACTGCAGAGAGTGATCTGATGACGTGCCGTGGTTCTCCGATGGATGGAAAAGTGAGAACAAAGCTAATAGGAGCAAATGGCTCCAAAAAGAGCCGAGCTCACTGCGACAAATGCAGCACACAACAGGAACATCTGCCAAGAAAAATAAGGAAGGCAAAACCAATCTGTTGAACACAAGAGCGCTTCAAAAATAGCCCCGTGACGCTTGGAGAGAAAGAGAAACCTGTAATTCAGCAAGGAGCCTGTATAGTGATTAAGTTCCATGTAAAAAAAAAATGCAAACACACACACACACACACACCACCCACTCGTGCTGTCTGTGTTGCTCCACTTCCTGTCAGAGCAACTGCAAAACACTTGAATTGAGACAGTAATATTCAAACTTAACCTTTAATTTTTAGGCTTGGGCTTAACTATTAAAAATATGTTGTTACGCCACCTGTCATAATAATAAGAAGTCACTCAGAAGTGAGTGATGAAACACACCAGCCACTATTCCAGCAGTGCCTGAGCCCCCTTATCCCCCCATAGGTCACAAGGTTACCATGAACACCCATACCACATCCCAAAGCCCTGTGCCTCCCTCCCCACCCAAACCATGGCAACCACTATCACATGACCGTTTCCCATGACCCAGCAACCGCCACCATGCCGGGTCACTTGAGAACGTAAGCCTCAACGATTTTCTGTCAGTGAATAAAAATCAGCAAATGCATAAAGAAAAGAAAAAAAGAGAGAGAGAACACTCAAATAATGCATGAAAGAGGCCACCAGGGAGCCTGATGGAAATTCGGCCCGTAGAAGACTTTGGCTTTTAGTGTTGTGCAACGAAAGAGATTTGGGAAGTGAAAGTTTTACCACTTTCCTCTTTATGAAAAGACAGATCAAAAGAAACAGGAACTCAAAAAAAGGCACCCTTCTTCTCCAAAGGGCAAATTCTTCTGCTATCAGATGTTTACACCGCAGCGAGATACTAAAACGGGGCTACGGCAGAGGCAGCAGCGGCGAGAGGGAGGGAGGTTAGCGCTTACTGTAACTGGGGAATTTAGCTGCAGAAAACTTCCCCCTTTCATCCACTTAACCACTCTGAGCGGCTTTATTATTTTTAAGGCAGACTTCGACTTCAGTGCCGTCCTCGCCTGACTACACAATCTCTATCAAGGCCTTGAAGGAAACATGCTATTAGCTTTGGCTTCACAGAGATAACGCAGCTGGAAAGCAGACATTGCTTCCAGTTGGATGTTTAGCGGGGTTGGAGGAGGAGGTGTGATCTGTGAACTGCTATCAACAGTCTGACAAAATAAACGAAGACCCTCAGCACGGAAACCGAACATTAGGCGGTGAGGGTGGCTTTAAGAAATGAGAAAGAGAGAGGGAGATAGAGAGAGAGAGAAGGGGAAAAAAATCTGTGTGCATGTATGAACATGCACACACTGTTTCTATTTTCACTCCGAACATGGTTGGCAAATAATGTACAAGATCCTTGTGCACACATTATGGATGTTCATTTGGCAACACAGAAGAAAATCACTTCACAGTGATGAAAATGTACCCTAGAGATGGATGAAGAAATCAGCTGATGATCACAATCAGACCACTTTCAGGTGGACTCACCACTGATTTTTTAACTTAGACCAGCTCAAAGTTCAGAAATCAAAGGATTTTCTGGTACAAATATCAGCCTGGCCACTGACTCGCTATGCAATTCCGCTCAATTCTCATTTCCCTTCAGTGCTCCGTCTGGGATTTCTCCCATTGAGCTGAATTCCTCCATTTAAACTTCAACCAGCCCACACCGCGAGCAACAGCAGCAGATGTGAAGGAAGCCCTCAGTACAAATACTGAATTAACATTAGCGCACATCTTGTTTGACTTGCAGTGGACAATGATTGCTTATGGCGCAGGCAGTCTAGCGTTGAATTGGCACATTACACAAGTCAAGGCTAAACATTAGCGATTGGGAAACATTTAAAACTCCAACAGAGTCCACACCTTTAGCTAGCAATCGTTTCTCAATATCCAAGAATCCAGACTGGGTTGTTTTTTACCTGGCTAGCAAAATAACAACACCAAGCAGTTTTCTGGAGATTCCTGTGTCCACATTTTCCTTTTGTAATGCTAGCCACACTAATCGCCCCCATAAAAATCCCACCAGTTGAGTCTTTCGCCACATCCCAAACCTCCCAGAGCCCCGCAGTCACACGGTGCACACGATACTATATTCCTTACGCGGGGCTAACAGATACCCCAAGCATGCGGCGTCCCACGCAGCAATCTGAGCCAACGAAGGAAACTGACAGGCAGACACATCTGCTCCAAGAGAGACCGGACTCTATTTGGAGCTTGTCTCGCGTTTGTTTACTCCGCAGCCCTCCAGCCATGCTGGAAGGTAAACAGAAGCTGAATAGCGGCCGCTAATCAGTCCCACCCACCTCCTCTCCGCATCCCACGACTCCAGCTGGGATGTTACGGTGCTACACCCACGCAGCTAAAGAGACATTTACCCAGAGCTGCAGCGCCTGGCCATGTCTTAGAATCAAGACTTTGAACTTGAGAACAAGCTAAGGCGATATTCAACAAGCTTGTTCACTTCAAGTCGTCTTTACAAGGTCTGCTACATCTGGAATGTCCTTACACAAACGCACAATACTCAAATCATCCAGAACTGTGAAAACCAACAAGGCCAAATTACTCATCTTGTTTTCAAACTACTCATAACAGAATCAACTCGTTCTGGGTTTTTTTTCTCTTTTCTTTTTTTTTTTCCCAGATAGACATTTTACGTCACCGTGGTTTCAGCGTTTAGCCACAAAGAGTTTTGTTGTTGTAGCAGAAAGGACAGCGTGGCTCAGCAGCATGAGAATGACAATAGAGAAAATTAGATTTTTGAGTTACCGAAAAGAAAAAATAACTAAGTGGCTTTGATGTTTCTCGTAAAGCGACAAGTTACAGTTTGCTTGGGAGTTTCGACGTGAATCTGTGGACACGAAACGCAGGTGCAGGATTTTTTTCTTCTTTCCTTGACGGCCTACTTCCTGTTAGCTTGTTGATAACGTGAAGATTTGTGCCATTCATGCAATTGTGCGGTTTTGGGTTGAGGTTAGACTACTTTAATCTATAAACACCCTTGTAAACATTGTCAGTAGTGGATATTTTTGAGTATTTCTGGAAGTTTCAAGAAGAGTTTTAGCCCTACGCACAACCGGTCAAGACCAACATCCTAAAGTTTATAGCAGTAGATGTTAAAAAAAACAAAAGCACAGCCTCATTTTTTTTAAATGCAAATTGTATTAAAAGAATTGTCTTTAAAACAGCCAACTGTTGTATGGCTGATTTGAAATTAAAGTTACAATCAGTTTAGATTTGTCAACGGTACATCATCACATTTCCTGTTAAAAAACAACAACAAAAAAAACAGAACAAACTGGATTCCTTTGAATAAACTGGTCTGAAAGGTTTAAGCGTTGTGCATCGTTACGACACCGAGGTTGGTTTCAGTACCTGTGCATTTAAACAGAAAAGAAATCTGGCCAGACCAAGCAGATGCCAAAAGAATGCAAATCATCACATAAAAAAAAGACAAAAGACAAAAGATGGCGGCCAACGTAATACAAACAGATTTCCACCGTTTTTCTACCAACAAAAAAAATGAAACTTGCTGTCGTTAATCAAGTTCACATAATCATCCCGAAGAAGAGTTCACAAGCTTGTCATTGGCCACGTCGACAGGGTTCTTTTGGTGATGCCTGTGTATGTAGGTTGGCACAAAATCTGAACAGCTGATTTGTTTCGGAAAGGCACTGGACACAAGGGGCGATCAGGTCAGCGTCTCCATGGCGCATCGGCTAGTGTGAAGGGAAAGACGAAAGAAAAAAAGTGGCACTCGTATATATTCCACCGGCAGATATGTGGTTTGCTTTTGACTTTGGAAAGGAAGGGAAAACGTAGGATTTGGAGTGTCATGGAGCATTTCTCCCCCCAAAAAAGAAAAAAAAAAGTGTCCTCCTCATCAACTGTGCAGTCATTTAACAAAATATATATTCTATCTCCCTGTCTTCTTCCCATACAGAAATACCCATTTTACGAGTTCCTCTAAACCTTTGAATCTTTTTTTTTTGTGTTGTTGTTTTGTCTTTTTTTTTTGTTTCCCGCTGGGAGTTTTAGTCCCGGTCGGAAAGCAGGGTTGGGATTTCTGAAACTCTCGATCCGACTCTGCGTTGACGTCGACGGTGGACGCTTTTGATTGTGCAGATACTCCGACCCAGCAGAATTCCTGAAGTGTGGGACCCTCCCCTCCGCCTCGTCGCTCCCCTCCTCCTTCTCCACCTCCTTCTGTCCCCTGCAGCATTCCTCCCTTCATTTTCCTCCAAGGCCAGGGTGAGACACGAAGAAGAGCTCGACAGTACAGACTCGCTGCAACACACTGCCACCAAACAAGACACGAGAGAGGGGGTGAATTCACAACTTCACATGAAATATTGACAAAGTACATTTGCTTTCTAGGTTTATTTTTGGGATATTGAATGAAAAAATATTGGTGAACTCTAAATGTGACCCAACTTCTGTGCTTAAGCTCATTCATGAAATTACACATGCAGACTAGTTGGGCAGCTCCCTCCTCTCTATGTTAAACAAATTCGGCAAACAGGTTTGTGAAGCTAATTAGGTCAGGGAGCTCTTGCTCTAGCAAGTTCTGCAAATTAGTTCCAAACTTCTCCAATCTGCTTTGTAAAACAATAAGTTTCATATGCCTTCCAGTAAGAGCTATCCAGGCATTTGATTAGGAAATACTGATAAAAAATAAAAAATCTAGCCCAATACTATAATCCGTCAATCCATAGTTTGAACATCTTATTTTCTTTCGTCTGTCTTTTTATGGTTTTTATTTTTTTTAAATAGGTATACCAAAGTTTTAAAAGTTACGCTTTTATTACTCACGCACCAGTCAGCTGGCTGAAAGTGAGTTGCTACCCTTTTTTCTTTTTTCTGGCCTCTAAAAGCACAGAGTCATGACACAGCAACTATAGTAGCGCGTCATTCCTATTTGTGAAATACCAAGATTTGTGGTTTAAGTGTTGGTCTAAAGAACACCGTTTGATTTACCTGACGTTGAGAAAAGAATATTTAAAAAGTAATGAAATAGTCTTTTTATCTCATCCAAAACGTCAACGTGTTTCATTTGTGAGCACATGCTTCATCAGATCACCAGCTTAAAAGATGAAAAACCTTTTATCTCAATTTCTCAATGTTTTCAGGATGAATATCTGAGCATGTTGAAACACCTCATGGTATTATTTAAGGAGAATGGTTTGACTTGACATATTTCGAGACTTGCAACACTTTAATATAAACTGTGGAACATAAATTAGATCTGAAATACTTTCAGAACTTTTTCCCCCTTAATGATTAACCTCCACACATGTTTTGCGTGATCTAGAGATCCTCTCATTAATACTTTTTACATTTCTTACTAATATTGCTGTTTCTAATCTAGATTAAAAGCAGACTGGCATAAAGTTATGACTATGCACACTTTGAATTACTACATTTAGACAGAGTTTACTTCTATAATTTTACTTTTGTGTCAGACATCAAAATCAAAACAACAACAAAAAGTTTTCAGTTTGAAATTAAGTCAATTAGATCTGGTTAAACATTTTTGAAACAATGAAACAGGGATATTCAAACTTATTCCCATCTTACTTCTGGGCTACATCAGAGTGATAATCATCACTCTCCATTGAGGAAAGGTCGCTTTTTAACTTCAGCTGGTGATCTGCTAGCAAAATCTCGAGAAACTACATGCTAGTTACCAGGTTAGCTACCTAAATTACAGATCAGTCCTCCAATTTTCATTTAATTGGAAAGGCAATTAGTTAAAAACCCAATCTCCCTATATCCCCACCCCCTTTTTCATCTAATTCATAAAACAAAATAAACTAACATCATTCATAAACTTGGACAAGTACAGTTGATACATCAACCAGCTATGTCTCAATGCACTTTTCAGAGTTCAGTGAAGATCTGATAAAGTTTGGACATGTATTTTTGGATGCATAAATGCAGGTGATCTCGTACGTTTCTGGCGGAACTATATCTCTGTGATAAGTCATGTCTTGTTTTGTGTCCGTTGCAGACATTAGGGGAAAAACATCATCTGAATCAGCAAGTCAGACCTCAAAGAAAATGGGAAATGAGTATCAGCATGCAGGACAAGTTGGATCTCTAATAATTGTATCTACAAATATATTACATCTACAAATATAGGAGCTGTAGGGATATTTCCTCATTTTCTGGTTTAAAATGACAGGAGATTGAACATGTTGTGGATTTGTCAATAAAAATGTGTTGTAAAATGCAACAAAAACTAATATATTTTACTCAGGCTTAAACAATAAGGATTCAGAAAGCTACCAAAAACATATCAACAACATACGAATCACATGCTACACAAATGTGACAGCTGTCTGTGGCGTTCGCTCGTGTGTCGACTTACCATTGCAAACCTAAAACCGAGTAGAGAATAAAACTTTATGATTGTCCTTTATTTTTCTTCTTCTTCTTAAAGAATCACACAAGCCGAGCAGCACTTGCCGTCGCCATTTGGTGTGTTGGCGTAGTTCATCTGTCGGACTATCTCTGCAAACAGTTCGTCCACCGACGTTTTATTTTTGGCCGAGGTTTCCATGAACGGGCAGCTCCACTCGTCCGCCAGCGCTTTCCCCTCGCCGGACGAGACCTCCCTCTCGCCCTCCAGGTCCACTTTGTTTCCGACCAGGATCATCGGTACCCGCTCGTACCTTTTGACCCGAATGATCTGGTCCCTCATGGGTTTGATGTCCTGGAAGCTCTGCTGGTTCACCAGACTGTAGACCAGGATGAAGCCCTGTCCGTTTTTGATGTAGAGGTCTCGCATGGAGGCGAACTGCTCGGTCCCTGCCGTGTCCAGGATCTCCAGCACGGACGGAGACGAGTCCACTTCGATCTCCTTCCGGTAGAAATCCTCTATCGTGGGGTCGTATTTCTCTATGAAGGAGCCAGTGACGAACTGGACGGTGAGCGCGGATTTCCCGACCCCGCCGGACCCGAGAACCACTACTTTGTACTCTCTCATGGCTCTCGAAGCAGCCGACACTCCTGCTTCCTCTCCGCTGTTTGAACCCGCTAGCCGCCCCTGCTGGCTTTCAAACCGCAGCCGCCAGCACTTTTCCGCGAGCTCCGGGGGCTGTTTAAAAAAAAAAAGAATGGGGTGTGGCCGTCAACTGTCGCCGTTCGGGAAGTAAACGCAGGTATTTCGGCTCCAGGCTCAGCGTTTATACCGTAGCATGCTGAGGTCCCGACAACAGCCCAGCCGGTTCTTGTCCGAGCTTCCCCCCGTTTTCCTTCACGCAGGCAGCCCCCGTGCGTCGACTGCTCTCATTGGCAGACGTCAAGCCACTCGGAGCGTAAGCAATAGCGCTGTTGCTCGCTTTCAAAATAAAAGCGCTAAATTATAAAAGAAACATTGATATTCAAAAATACATGCTAGTTTACATTTCAGGCTCTAATAAAATAAAATAAAATAAAATGTGCAGCTTTAAACTGTTATTTTTGACTAACTAGCATTTTATTCTCGTAATAATGCCCATGTACATGACGTTAGTTGCTTGAACTTCTGGTTTAATTCTCGTTTATTTCGCTAACTTGACACCAGTCTGTATCAGCCCTTCCTGCTCTCACTTTACGCATCTTGCGTCCTACGTCACCAAATAGAGATTCTGACATCCCCAGTTAAAGGTGCAGTGCCGTTGTTATCGCACAGTCAACACAGCTACTGCCCCCAGTCCTCTCGCAGACCTGCCACACCTTAGTTTCGACATCACTGCTTCTTGGGTTTACAGTTGCTTGAGTCATTATACAGCCTACTGGAAACTTCTACCTGTGGAGATACCTGCAATCAGTTTGTTGCACAATAACAACAAGGAATTGTATGTGTGTGTGTGTGTGTGTTTGGCGGTTCCCACCTTATAACATGAGATGATTCTGTGGAACAAATTAATGTGTTTCTTTAGAGACAAACAAAGATTCTTATTTTATCTTTGTTTGGCTTTATTGCCTTTTTTTAAAAAATTAGGTCAAAATGTCTTACAAATGTGTCTCTTTAATTAGAGCCGTTCAAAGTTTGAAAATCCTATCTGGGGGTCCACACATTTATTGTGAAGCCTGTTTCCAACCAGCTGCCATTGTCATTTCTTGTATTGCTTTCACTTGAGTATTAGGTCCATCCTAGGAAAAAATAAAAAATAAAAAACAATAATAATAAAAAATAAAATAAAATAATAAAAAATAAAAATAAATAAAATTAAATAAAATTACAAGAAAAAAGTCATAATATTATGAGAATAAATTGTACAAGAATGAAGTTATAGTATTAATTGAATAAAGTTGAAATAATACGTGAATAAAGATGGATAAATTCATAATTTTTCAAGAATAAAGTCACAATATTACGAGGCTAAAGTCATAATATTATATACTTCAGTCTTCTATTATTTTGATTTTATTCTCATAATAATATGACTTTATTATTGTAATTCTATTACTTTATTATCATACTTTTATTATTTTTATTTTTTTTACCATGGCTCTAATACTAATAGTTTTTAATATTTAAAAAATTACATTTTTATAAAGAACTGATTTAAAACTGAGAATGTTATGATTTTTACATGTTCAATTACCATAGTAATTTAGAGATGCAGATATAAATCAGTCAGTGACAGGAGTTGGAGGATTTTCCGCTTGATCTGCCATTTGAAAACTAAAAAATCTGATATTTTTTTAAACAGTGAACCCACCATATAATACCTACCATGCTGACAACACCCTTCAGTGTGCATGCTGCTACTGACTGAAGAACACTCAAAATGAGTGTTGAGTCAGTTAAAAAGAGGTGTTTTAGTCAGTCCAGGATAACAATAAGACTTATTTAAAAATAAATTGCATTTTGTAGAGCATGTTGAGGCATGCTCATTTCAGCATGCCTCAAATGAGTACAAATGAGTGCCGGACTTTTGATATAAAAAACGTTAGATATATAATAAAAATAAATAAATAAAACAAAATAATAATTTTAAGGCATTTTACCAATACAACTATAACTATTTCATTCTACTTTCCCAAAAACAATTTGGTTTCTTGCCAGAGTTTAAATTGCGATTACTTCTTAAGCACAAAAAAAAGTTTTGACGGACTGATATTAATTCAAGTTGCCTCGCAAAATAAGGTCATTTTTACAGCAATGTAAAGTAATATTTGCTGAATTGTTTAATATGTGGTGTTTTCTGTGATTTAACAGGAGAAAACCTAGCATGACATTACAAGACCTGATGGGAGACCAAACACCCATCATGACTTTCCCCCTGAACATAGTCACCATTCAAAGCTTTCAAATGTGTCAATGTTTTGCTTCTGCGCTGCCACCTGGCATCAGATTATTCTTTATTTCCCTGTTCATGAACTTTAAGCCTCATGCCACATTGACCATTTTTAAACTTGTTCTTTGAACCAAAATTCCTGTTTTTCTTAGAAGTCGTCATCACAGCAATGACCTTAGAACAAAATTAATTACACATATCATCTACATTTTTTTGTCTTGTTTTGTTTGGGGCTTTTTTTTCCCAGTTTTTGCTTTGTACTCACCATTATAATATAACCCTTATTGGAAAGCAACCACCGTATTTCCAATCAGTGCCTGAGAGCAGACAGATATGATGACTAAGCTGCAGCCTCGACTTCATCACCTCGAGGGACGGCTGAGGAAACTCTGTTGGAATATCGGGAGCCTAATTTAACCAGAAATCCTCAGCGGTGATGCAGCACATACTCATGCGGCGTCGATCAGCCTTCTGAGTGCAGATACAATCGGTGAGTCATCGCCGTGTGTCACCGGCGTGTTGTAAGATCGTCACGCCTGCACACCCACTCACAAGGTAGAAAGATGCAGATACCACACAGGAATTTTGAGGATTTTTTCCTCCCCCAAAGTTCTTTAGCTTGGAGGGGTTGACAGAAGATGAAATGTTTGGACTGGGTCGTCATTGGACTTTCCATGTGCCCTAGAGCTTATAGCCACTCCCCTCATCCCATTAGGAGACAAGCCAAAGCCTTGAGGACAATCAGCACTCTCTAAGCATGGGGGAGTGATGGGTAATGTGAGCTAAGACCTTGTGATGTGGACTGTCACATCTGTGAGAGTGATCACTCCAAATGTCCCGCCAAAGAAAAGACGATAGTTTGTTTTCACGCACAGCCGATAATTAGATAGACACGGTCACCTTATCAATTACCCCCCAGTGAGAAAGTGGAACAATGAGGGATGTGTAACTTTTCACACGGTTTCCATGGCAGTGAGGCCTCCTGGGTTCACTGTAAAGTCTGTTTGAACAAATTAAACGTCTGTGGGAGCTTTTTTTCTTTTTAAAGAATACACAAAGTCAACTAGGGTTAGAAAAGGATCCGGGGGGAATGACAGTGAACCAGTTGTCACTTGACATAATTTTGGAAGTAAAACTTTGACACATGGAAAGCTAAGATTCATTACACTTTTCATGTTTTGTTACGTTACAATTACAATTTATTTGGACTTTCAGGTGACAGACCAATGTAAAATAGTGTGTGGAAGTAGAAGAAAAAGAAACACATGACCAAAAATGTCCAACGTTTGACTTCTGTGTTTTGGTGGGAGGATATTTTTATATATCCTAAATGTAAAATCCAGGCAGTACAAGTAACATAATAAGTAAAACAAGCCTAGGTATCTTGTAAGTGAATCTTTGTAAAACATATCAGTGTAGTGAACAACTTATAGAGCTATCAGCATAACCAAGAACAGGTCAGGAGTGACAGTGTGTCGGGTTTGGGTATGAAATAATTTGAACATCTTTTGTGCATCATCCTGTTCAACCCAACATAATACTCCTATAAACAACATAAAATGTAAACTGCCTGGAACAACTGTAAAGTCTTGGTTAACCAACCAAACTACTTTGTTAACCACCCAAACTGGCAGACTGAGGAAAGACGGCATGAATCAGAGGAGAAGCCATGAGCCCCATCATAAATGGAGTTGGCAACCATTTGTCATTCACTACACAAAATGTAGCAAAGAAAGCCATGAGATGGTGAATTAAAAAATAAAATTAAAAATCACAAGAAGCCATCTAGGGCTTACAGCAAGCGCTTGGAAGAAGAATTTGAGCTTAGTGGTATTTTCGCTAATAGCTGTAAAAACTGAAAACTTGTCTATGTACCTATGTAATACTGCAACTTTTTTATCTGCTGCTACTACAGAAACCGGACTGATTCTTCATTGCATCTGAAGTGTTAAATGTTTTATTTTCCTCCTTTTATCAACACAAACACTTTCAGTTCGCATTGTTACTTGGATCATACTTGTTATGCATGTGATTAAATGCAGAGGTTGGGACGGTGCTCTGTTTTGTAACTGTAGGACAGTCTTAATTCTCTAAATAAAAAAAAACAAGATGAAAAAAATCCTTAGAAACTTTGCACTAATTTAGAGAAGTTTCTTAAATGGGAAAAAACTTGTAAATTATTTAGTTTTTTTAATGAAACTTCCATTAGAAAAGTGTTTTATTGACTTCATAAATCCAGAACTAGTACAACTTGTGAACTCTTTGAAACCTTTTTTTGAAACATGAGTATGTAAACTTCTGAATGTGTAGCTGCACTTAAGTTGTTTCACACCTCATGTGTCACTTTGTCTAGTCCTTCACAGGCCGGGTTCATTTCAGGTTTCTGTTAGCCGCATCAAGTCTCTGGGAGAATTACTCCACACTTTATTATTATTATTATTTTTTATCAGTTTCAAAATACTGCCTGAGACTTTTTTTAAGAGTCTCATATCTAAGTACTGAAAACAACAATCGTTGTGATTGAGATAAATAACTGTGTTTCAACATGGCTGACTTGCTTAACCGTTGAGCTTGTTTAGATTTGCTTCCTAAACTTTTCAAAATCCAAAGATATTTGCCTTTCTCTTCTTTCTTAAATCAGAGATCACGTGTTTGTTGCTCTTCATCTCAACTGCGTCTGAATGAACTTTATATAAAGGTAAAGGTGCATTTATTTACCAAACACCAAACGTTCTGAAGAGACAAGCGTTCCTTTCTCAGTCGTCCTCCTGTGAAACTCATGGCAGACTAATTAAAAAGTCTCCAATCCGCTAATTAACAAAGGAAAGTTTTCTTCCTAATGTTTACAACCCACTGAGACATTTAAAATCTAACTTTAAGGCTACGAGAGGAAAGGCTGGTAAAATGTGACGTTTTTTAAATTTTGACATGCTGGGTACAGCCGCCCCCCCTTTGAAATAATTACTTTACTCTAATCATCCACATCCCTGCTCACCTTTTGTGTTAGGAATTCAGCTGCAAGGACAGACTCATTAATCATTTCAGCACCATAAGTCGCTAAAGCAGGGAAACACAAAGCCATCTTGACATTAGACTCAAGACGAACTCCATAGTTCCATTCATGCATTGTTTATATCTGCTTTTCCTATTACTGGCTAGCCGGTGCTTTTCTGTTTATATTTAAAATTGCTACCGGCATGAGAAAGGAGGGCAGATACAGTATCGCTGCAAACGCTTCCATACCCCCTGGATTTCTCTATATTTTGTCAAAACACAGAAACAAACATCAATGTATCTTCTTGGGCTTTCATATGATAGACGAACACAAAATTATGCCTAATTATGAAGCAGAAATTTGTGCGTTGTGTTTGTATTGACCCCCCTCTAGATCAATACTTTGTAAAACTGTGTGGGTTTTTATTGGGATGTGTTTCTATCATTTGTGTACATGTAAAGAGTTAGATTCCCCCCATACTTCTTTGACTCAGGCAGAGTGGATGGACAACATTTTGTAACTTTATTATTTTTATAAAAATCCCACTCAGAATTGTTTATTCATTCTGAGTGGGATTCAGATCTAGACTACCAATATTACATCACGGTGGTCTAATGGTCTGATATTGCATCAGACCATTTAGGAAACATATATAATAAAAACAAAAAAGTGTGCTTAGTGAAAAGTACGTTTAATACCTGCTTCAAAAAGTGCCTTCAATCTGAAAGTACTCATCGGAATGCATGTTCTAAATTGCTGAATATGACTGTAACGTAAAAACTGCGTGTTAGATGACTGGACATGTGCAATAACAAACCAATAAAACTGAACGTGCATTTATCTGACAAATCATCAACATCCCTCTCTGTGTCATGTTTAACTAAACTCTAGTCTCAGAACAGCTCAACGACAAAACATTGTAGCGGTAACGTTCTCTGTCCAGTGGAGGGCAGCAGACCTACACCCTGCCACTGCTGGCATTTCCTGCATAGCTTCAGATGTTGATCCCAGCCCATGTGAGCCACTGGCTCCACAGAGAGGTGCAAGAAATGCCAAGTGTTCATGTGATTTTACTCACACAGAACAGAAACTTCTAGAATATCAAACACCAACATGAAGCGGCTGTAGTTCGATTTCTGAGTATCTTAATCGATTTGTTCGATCTTTTCGTACAAGAAAAAGAAAACGGAGCACAAATAAATGTAAGGTTTTATTGCGGTATGCGACAACAGTGTTGCTCAGGAGGAGTGAGCGCAAAAACAAAGATGTGATGTCATTGTGATAAGCTGACGGGGATATTAAAGTCTAGGCTCCTATCTGAAGCAGGAAGAGAGAAACCTAATGGAAGGACGAGAGCAGAAAACAGGCGACCAGCGGGACAGTGAGGGAGTGGACACAGGGTCTTTCATCCCGGCCCACAAAGCCGGCCTTTCATGTGTGGAATTTGGCAGTCATTAATAATACATACAGCGGTGGACAGATCAGTCCAGCTGAGAGCCAGGGGTTAAAGGTCAGGGTGGAGAGTCACGGCAGCCATCATCACCGCAGTGAAGAGTCTGATATTCTCACTTCCTCACCAACTTCATACTGAGCAGTAACGAGTGTTTTCGTTTTCACGGTTTGACTCTCCAAAGTTGACTAAAGACGGGTTGGAGGGAGGGAGGTGCAGCAGGTTTCTTTCTGTTTTGTTGCAAAGTCCTCCAGACGGACATGAATGTTCCTATGACGAGCAGATGTCATCGTGTGGGAATGGGAAGTGAGAGACTCAGGGGGTCATGCCAAGACGGACATGACCGACTGCCAACAGCAATGCAATTACTGTTGCCGCTGATATAATGGCAGCAATTCATCTATCAAAATAAGACGTCAGGCGCTTCCTCTCCCGGACGTTATCTTCCTGTTGGCGGTCGGAAAACCTGAGGGACTCTTTAAAAAGGGAAAGAAAGGAAATGAAATCACTTCGGACTTGCACAGTTTGGCCTGCATGCAATATTGTTCCTTTTTTTCACAAAAAAAGGATCAATGACGACAATTTACTCATTTGGACATAGAAAATGTAATTTACATTTTTTACGTAAAAAAAAAGTGTAATTTACATTTTTATGTCCACTGAAAAAACCTAGATACAAAAAAACAATAACTATCCTTGAAATAGATTTTTGGTTTATTTTTTTAAGATTACATTTTGATTTATTTTTTTCAATGGGTGAGCTTTATGATTGAAACTGAGACGCGTATACTTTTCCAGGTCAAATTGACCTGCTGATGGAGTGGAGTTTGACCAGGAGAGCAGAAAAGGCTCCCGTCAAAAGTTTTATGAACACCTGCTTTCTCGCAGTTTCCTAGTAAAGAGAATAGTGAGGAAGTGTGGTTGTGTGCGTGCAGGCGTGGTGTGTGTGGTGTGTGTGGTGAAATATGTCTCATAGTTGCAAGGAAACAAATAGAAATAGACATTTTTTTTAACCTTTTTACCCTTCAGTTTGACTGCCTGGTCAAACTGACCCGAACAATATCAATGTAATATGTAGACGCAGCGGGTTGAATAACGTGTAAAATGAAAACATTTTCAATTTATATATGGAGAGTGTACCAATTAAGTCTAATAGAAAAGGTTTCATGCAGAAAAAACAATTCCAACTATTTAAAAAAAATCTTTAACCTTTAAAATGAGTCAATTTGACCTGCAACATAACAGGAGGGTTAAGTTACCGAAATGCTTTATTAAACAGTTACATTAATAATAGTTGTAATCACACAGAACATTTTGTCCGGTAATATTAATAAGATCAAAATGTTTTAAACAGCATCACTGGTGTGAGCTTTTATAGCACAGCAGAGTTTTGACTCAAACACATCACAATAGGCGTTTGAGGTGAAAGTGAAACTTGAATGCAGCTGATCATTCTGACCATCTTGCATTTCTTTGGCAGAGTGACGACTCTGCTTTCTGTGGAAAGAGGAATGTTATCAGAAGCAGCTTTACAACAGAGACATTCAGAAAACCTTGACGTGCGAGACTCCAGAGGCGAGTTGTCGTGCATCTGTGTCTCTTAACAGACCCAAGTTTTTTTTCGGCTCCCCACACTCACACACACCGATTCATCTGCGTTAGAGTTTGACATGACCTTAAGCTGGCTGTGCGCTCAGCGGCTTGAGCCTCCCGCCTCTGTTTCCAGCCCGATCGATACTCCCCTGACGGGCGAGGTCGTGCGCTTTCGGATGAGCCGGGATAAAAGCACCGGGTGCTCAGGTCGGCCCGATCTGGGGAGGAAAAAAAAAAGAAAAAAAAAGTGAATGAACCCCGGTGGCCCGTCTAAGTTTAGCAGAGAATCCAGGACGAGTGGATCGACTTACACACACCCACAGCGTGTGAACGCAAACACACACACGACCTGTCCCAGAAGGAGTGCTGTGTTTTGTTGTCGTCGTTTAAAGGTTTTAGATTAGGCGAATAGGGAGCTGTAATATGGAACTGTTGGGAGTTTTGAAAAATTATTCATACGCCTTGAACTTGTTGAATGATTGTGAAGTGATGGCGTCTAGGTTATTTATAAAGCACATATCAGCAGCAAGGCAGTGCAAAGTGCTTTACTCCGTGAAAACGAAATACAGCAGCTAATTGTGCGACAGGCAACAAACATTACTTTTTTTTTTGAATGACATCATCAAGATCATCATGCAAATTTACATCAAATTCAATAATCAGTATTCCAGCTATTACGCTGGTCAACCTCCAAAAAAATTGCCTGGGGTTTTTCAACTGTTTTAGGGTAATTTTGATGTGTGGAATCCAGATATTCCATTGGTTCTGCCCAATCTGGTCACCTTTCTGAACTATGGATGCAGCTTGAGCATCAAAATGTATGACATGTTCCCACAGATGGATCTGTTTCCTGAGTGATGAGATTCCATCAGGTCATAATGCTGAATTTATATTTATTTATCCTTATCAGGATTTATTGTTCAATTTACAGAAATCCAAGTTTGTAACATTTAGTCAATACACTGTTAGAAAACAAATATATATATATATATTTTTTTTTTGTAACCTAGTGTTATGAATCAAATGCTTTTCTAAACAGGTGAGGTTTCACAGCTATTGCGGAAAAAAGTGGCGAGGTCAGATCAGACGAAAAATAAACGTCTTGACCAATGTGCACAATGGTAAAATATTGTTAGTGTCTTTTTTTCAGTAGGGACAGAAAAGCTGGTTAGAATTAACAGGAAAATGAGTGAGACCAAAAAAATATCAGAAAACTTGTTAGACGATGTTAAAGGTTGCAAAAGACTTGAGACCAGGGTCTTTTAAGTTCACAGATGTGCCTCATTTTTATGTTGGTGTACTGCACAAATCCAAGCAAAACACAATGAAATAAGTGGGGAAAAGTATCAAAGGCGACAAATTCTTTTGTAATAGTTTCACATTTAATTCCTCTTAACAGCAAAGCAGCTTCTGTTAAGCATCACTTCCACTTTTTTCTTTACGGCTGGATCCTCTTTCAGTTCCCCCAACGTGAAACAGTCTGCTGAGTGAGACACAAACCTCCCAGACTGACACCCTCCCTCCTCCTCGCCATGACTGAACATAAACAGGACACCTGTGAAAGGTGAATGAGCGCGTGGGCATGTGTGTGTGTGCGCGCGTGCAAGTGTATGTACATTAGTGGTGGCGCACGTAGACGTGAGTGTAACCACTTTTCATCTTGGCCAACCCCAGAACATTAATCACCTGGAGCCGTCACAGTCAACACACTCTCACACCCGCTTTCGACTACTATATGAATGCTCGCACACACACACACACACACACACACACACACACACACACACACACACACACACACACACACACACACACACACACGGAGGACGCCTGTTCCCTGATACCTGCTGACCTGAAGCAACATAAACTCATAGAAACAGATTTAAACTGCACTCTAAAAAGAAAAAGTTGAACCAACTTAACTTAATTGTTTCTATAGGTAACAAGCAATTCAATTAAGTTTATGGATGATAGGTTGGATGATTAGGATATATTGAATTGGTTAAAATTAATAAGTTAATTTGGATAAACTTAATAAATTAAGTTGGATAAACTAAACAAATTAAGTTGGTTAAACGTAATAAATTAAGTTGGTTAAACTTAATAAATTAAGTTGATTAACTTAATAAATTAAGTTGGATAAACTTAATTGAATTGCTTGTTACCTATGGAAGCAATTCAATTAAGTTGGCTCAACTATTTAGTGTAAGTTTTGAGTTAAATAAACAGAAAAAAGCAAGTTGGCAAAGCAAAAGCAAAAGAATGAAGTTAAATTAATGCAAATAAGATTAACTCTAAGCCCAAAAAACACTTTTTACAGTGTAACAGGCGAAATTAATGACTGAAAAATGGAAATAAATCAGATTATTGAGGCAGGAAA
>CAEGAF010054648.1:0-35025 GCA_903067075.1 Micropoecilia bifurca | reverse complement strand
ATAGATAGATAGATAGATAGATAGATATAGATATATATATATATATATATAGAGAGATAGATAGATATAGATATAGATATGTATGTATGTATGTATATGTATATGTAGATATGTATGTATGTATGTATATCATAATAGTCTTTCATTTTCAGGATTTGGCTTGAGGCCTCCAAATCGGTACAGCGTTATAAAAATGTTAAATAAGCACCACAGTAGCTTTGACGAGATCTCTTGTTGAGATTTTTTTTCCAGCCTAAAGGTGTATGAAAGAAGGATTTAAACAAACTGTCTTTGCTGTTACTTTAGTTTGTGTTTCTGCAACGCCAACAAAATTAATAATAAATTTGAATGAAATTAGTTTTATAGGCCTGCTGTTGCACACCACCTGCAGTGGCATATGTTGTTTCTATTCTTCTCCTGCAAGACTAAACAAACTGAGCAAACCTCCAAATGGAACCAGTATGAAAGTTCACATAGCAAAGGTTGGACAATATAAATATTATAAAGTGTTATGCAGAAATTCTCTAGAATGAACGATGGAGAAGTTTGTTTTCTTTTATGGCAAAACTTAGAATATTTCATGTCTTATTATATTCCACTAAATAATAAAGTTTACCTTGCATTAACACCCATAAAAAAAGAAAAAAAGAAAATCACACGGGATAAACGAAGACAAGGCCAATGAAGCCTATGGAAGCATATTGCTGACATAAAGAAAAATACGTTTTTAAAACTCTTGTTTTACATTATAATTATTTTGAACATGGCAATATATCGTGCAAACATGATGATATATTGCACAAATCTGACAATTATATTGTATAAATGTGAAAATTTCTTCCAGATGACTGCAGTATATGTTTTTAGGCTGCACTGAAAATAAGACTCAACAGCAGGGAGAAGTTAGCATACAATTTTAATTTGGGATACATGTAGTGAGGAAAGATTGGCTAAAAGTATGGCTGGCCCTTGTTGTGTTTTCTGTGGAAACCATACTCTCCAGCTGGTCAGTGAGAAATGTCACCACAGCTAGGGGGTCAAACTGTTTTGTCCTTCTGTACGGTGCCATTTTGTTTAGGATCCTTCACAGAATGTGCATAATAACAATAATGATTTCATCCACAATGTGGAGCAGCATCAGTATCTCTCCATGTGTTAGACCAAAATTAAAGTAGAAGTTGACCAACTCATGTAAATTAGACACTGTACTATCCCTCATTATGCATGTATTAAAAACACATTACTGCACCCATCTGGATGCAATCATTACGTTGATACAATTTAACTATCAAATTTTTTTGCAATTATCATGTGTACAACAATATAGTTTTTATGTTATAACATGACAGCGTTTAAAACATGTTTTCATATGACAGCAATACGCTTCAAGTTGACTTAAAGTCAGTAAGAAAAGTTCGGCACAGAAAGTAAAATATTTCATACTATTATATTTGGTTACTAGCAAGTTTTTTTTCATCCCTAGGCTTAGACTAGGGAAAAGGCTCGTAACAGGGTTCATGTTATTTCATTCAACATGAAAAAAAAATGTTTTACTGATTCACTTAAAAAAGCACATGTCTCCATGAGATTCCTTTGACATTGCCTGAACCCATCCTGACGTAAAACGTTTAGATCCCTGAACTATTTCATCTCTTTGGCATAAAAGCTCTGAGTTGGAGCCTGTAAAACCTTTCTCTGTTTCTGCACCTAATACATAATTTAAGCAACCTCAGTGATATTGAAAGCTTCATAAAACTAAAGAGGCACTGCACTGGCTAATTTACACAGCCTATTTATTTGCACTTGTGTACTCTAAGTGCTTCAGGTGCCTTGTCCAGTAACCTGGGATGTCTTCTTCACTCCCAGATGAACAGGCCAGCTCTGGTTTTGTCTGTTTTCTTCTGACAACAGATGACCAAATTGATTACAGCTACTGTCAGTCTCCCTGAGAGCCACTATTCAATGTCTTGCAAAAATAAAAGCATCAAATGGGTCTCTATAGTTACAAAGTTTCAAATATTTACACATTGATTGCAGATAAAATTCGGTGTCTAAAATTTAATTTACTTCTCTTAAATTTTGTCTCTTTAAGAAGATTAAAGTTATCAGACGCTTTGATGCTGCTTCAGCTACAGTTAAGAGAGTGACAGATGGATGGAAATATAATGACTGAGCAAGGCAACCACATAATTCAGATAAAAAAAATAAATTAAAAAAACTGTTCAGGTTTACAAGATATATAATAATTACTAAATTATTAAAAGGAAATACTTTTAAAAAGGGGAAAGCTGGAAGCCATAACTGAGTCTTGGACTCATCTAAGAGCTGAATGACGGTAAAATTAAAAAGACAAATGTTAGGAGTTGTAAATTAAGACCAGGAATGTATATCAAGACAACCCATTTTTAATCAAACAGTTTCACTCTCATGTGTCTAGTCTAATGTAATTGGGTGATAAAAGTTAGACAATTATGCCTATATTTTGTTCTCCACAGTAACAGCTACATAATCATATGCAAATTAGTTTTGATTACAGTTATTACTTACACATCTGAATGGCATGTGCAAATCACTGAGAATGTAATTCTCAGCTTACTTATCCACCCATTAGTGATAGCATAGGGGTTATGTACAGGAAACAAAAAACATAAACTTAATATTAAAAATAATTGGAATAATTGTCTTGATTCATTCCAATTTGCTACATAAAATATCATCATGATCTCTTCGGTCAGACTATGTACAGTAATTTACAGGAAAGCTGAAATGAAGAGAATCAAATTTTAAATGTTACCATAAATCTGACAAAATACAGTAAAATAAAAAAAATATGGCATTGGAGGTGTTGGTTTCAAGTAGCTTGACCAGTGACCAGGCAGAGTTGTAAAACAATCTGGTAAATCTCAGCAAAAAGCATTTAAAGATGTTTAATGTGATAACAACATTAACAACAAACATTTCATTTTCACAAAAATCATCATCAAACCAATCAAAAATCATAATCTTATAATATTGGAATGAAGGTTAAATAAATGTTGTATTCTAGTCATTATCATCAAAGGCAAGAAGGTTTTAACCTTGATTTAAAGAAACTCTGTGTTTCAACATTTTTTTCCTAACCAAATCTGGCTGTAAAGACCTTTACAACTAACATAACCAAAAAATAATAATTACAATTTTGAATTTTGGATTTCTGCATAAAAATAAGATGTCTTAGAGCACTACAAAAAAAGAAGTATTAGTATTTTTCCTTTGCCATTTCCATTAGCTGCTGAGAAAACAATAGTGTGTAGTGTATAATATGGAAATAGTAAAATATGCTATTCAAAGAGGTCAAATTGGTCATTTATCTGTGCAAGTATACAGAATTGAATAAATGATTGAATGTAATATTCAGTTCTATTATTGTGACTAATGGCTGCCAGAAGAAATGGGTTCCTGTAGGATTCTGTCCTCGAAAGGATCAGTGTGATTGAAGATGCTTCCTTATACAATATCAAAAGCATGTTGTAAATTTGAGGTACTACAGATGACTGAATTACGTTTTACAGAGCATTATCAATTCTGTTACCTGGTGAACTGTACTTAGTAGTGTCCAGCATGTGTAATGTACTGATATCAGAGGAAGAAGAACATCCTCTAAAATCTGATTACAGTTTGCAAAGACATACTGGAACAAAAAAAACTTTGGAAAGACATTTTCTCTAAAATGGAAGTGTTTCAAATTAATGAGTATTACTACATTTAGAGGAAAAACAGGAAATCTTCCTGAGAATATCATCGCAACAGTGCAGTATGGGGATGGCGGCATCACGTCGCGTGGGTGTTTTGATGCGGGAGGGACAGATGCACTGCTCACAAATGAATGGCATCGTGAGGAAAGAAGAGTTTTGGGACATACTGAAGAAACATCTCAAGATATAAACATAAAGATCCATTTGGATCCAAATGGATCTTTTAAATGAACAGTAACCCTTAGCATACTATACCAGGCTGGCTACAAAGTCAATGTTTTAGGGTCATCATCACAAAACCCGGTTGTACATCAAACAGAGGATTTGTGGTTGCTAAAAAGAAGTCAGTCTACAAGCCAGTTCTTACAAAAAGAATGCCCCACTGATTTTTTTGTCTTTATTTTATTTTCTGAAAATTTCAGCCCTGAACACATGGGGAAAATACTGAAGTGGGAAAACATGTTCCTTTTTCCTTAGTGAAGGGAGGTTGAGAGTATCCTGGCAAAGGAAAGACTTCTTTTCAGTTGTTCCACTGCACCTCATGGGGATCACTTATCAGCAGGCAAATCAGCTTAGTCATTGACCTCATGCCCTCTGGCACTCATTAGTGCAGCATGTGACAGAGATGGAAGGGTGGGCTTGTCCTGGAATACACTACTCACACAGGGAATACATGGTTCACAACTAGTGGGTGGCCAGATTAGTGTGTACCATAGAGAGCTCTCTGGTGTGCTCTGCCCCGGGCAAGCTTTCTCGTTCTTTGCCTCCCTCTGCCAAAACCCCCTATTCCACCTTTTTCTCTTCCAGTTATTCTATTCTTGTTAGCCTGAATATCGAAGGAGAAACTAGAACTGGAGAATGGCTGCACTGAGCGATGTCATGAGCTCAGGCAAGCACTCAAGGCATTATGGGCCCGATGTGCTGAGTGCACTGAAATGAGAGCGGATCAGCTGTGGCTTTCTAACTTTTTCTATAGCATCATGGGCTGAGCACAGTGCCATCTTTGGAAACCCCCCCTAGGGCTCCAGTGGCAGAACATTTGTGATGTAGTCGCTGTGAGCTTAAGCCTGGCATGTGCCACTGTTTACCTTTTAGTCAGGCAGCAGATTTGAATAAATTATTCCAGACACCTATAACACCATGCAAACTTCTAGTCATATATACTTAATATCTTCTGTGACATTATGAAGTTAGATTTTGTTTGTGTCAAGTTTATTTTTTCTAACATCTTAAAATCTGTTCCATGATGAATTAAATCCTTACTATTCTTTTGCTGGTTTAAAGAGAAACATAAACCGTGAAAAGAGTAAATGTTTAGATTTTGCCAGACTTTGAAAAATTATAATCTGCCTCTGAAGCTGCACAATCTCACCCTGCTGCTGTTGGAGGCACAACCTTGAGGCCTTCATGTCGTCTAAATGCCTTCGGACGGAGGAATGAATGTTTACGGTAATGTGTAAGGAGGCAGAAGAACTATTAAACCACCCAAAGACTTTGTGGTGGTTAGAAACACATGCACCCCATGTCAAAGGAGGACAGTGTTACCTGACTGGCTTGTGAATTAGGCACAAGGAGAAAAGGTAAGGGGCTGCTTGTCAGGCGCTTCATTTCTCTTAGCTCATCAAGTTTCATCCACTGATTGTCTGTCCTTCAACAAGACTGGGACTGAATACAAGAACACGAACAAACACACTCGGACATTTTGATGGAGATGATGATCTTTTGTGCAGTTATTTAATACAGTTTGTTGATTATTTTTAGATTATTTTTTTTATTTTACCATCAAGGAAAGGAACAAAATCACAATGATTTTTACATATGTGCAGTTTTGTGTCTCATTCTAATTTTAATTTGCACCAAACGAAGATCTTCCCAAATTAGCACCACTGTGCAAAATGCATCTGTAAGTGATTAAGTCTCTAAGTGAGGCTAAATTAGTAAAGGCAACAAATTTATCTGCAGCAACCACCAAAAACTAAGAAACCTACAGTGATTGCTTAGAGTAGTAAAGATGGGTCTAATTATAGGAATGTTAACAGTAAGAGAAAACTGCAAAGGTGACTGAAGCAAAATTAATAGTGAAAAACCAGCAAAGCTAAATAGCACAAAATTAGTTACTTCTAGATGGGTGATCAGATGTCAGAATTTGAATGAATATAGCAGCACCTGTGGAAAAATTATCGCAGAATAGAAAATACAAAATTAAAGTTCCAGAGATCATGACACTTATCTAATCTACGCACCAAATGCTCATTGTATCACTCAAAAAGAGATATTTCAGCTTTCTTTCAACAATGGCTAATAATTTTCCTCCCAACAGTTTTTCTGTGTATTATCTGTTTTCTGTGTTTCACGCTGCTGCCGGCCAATAATTTCACAGTTCTGGGACCAATAACATACACATTATCTTTAGATTCTTTTCCCAGCATGTTAATCAATCTCTGTAGCTACTCCAGAGTTACTATGGGCCTCTTTGCTAGTGTTAGTTCTTGGTACTTTCTGTTCATTTTGAGATGATAGTTCTTGGTTTTTGTGGTGCTGTTTGTTCCAATTTACTGCCAAAACCAATCTAAAACATTCATATAGCAGCTATATTAATTTACATACATACAGCTGAAGATTATTCTCTTAAATGACATCCCTTTTTACTGATGCCTCAGTGAAAATGAATACAAACTAATACATGCCACACTAAATAGATTTTTGTTTCTATAAAAAAAAAAGTTTGTCAAAGTTTGTAGTTTTAACCACATAAAATGTGGAAAATGTAGGGCATGAATACTTTTGCATGACATTGCACCAATAAATATTCTTAGATTTGCTCAGTGTGTGTTTTTCTTCTGCCCCAAAATAAAAATAAAAAATCAAATCCATCCAGTTGGATTTTTTTATTGCTCACATAGGAACAGCAACTGAAACATCTGAATAAGTCTTCATTTGGATTTCGCATTGATGTAAACTGTCAGCTTTGAGAAAGATTTCTGCAATGGATGTAGTTTCTGTTTGCAACTAAAGATTGCAGAAGCAAATTGCAGAGAAAGAACAGAGGCTTGAGGCTGTGGGATGTGTGGCTACTTTCATTCTTTAGCATAGTCGGGTGTTAGCACTTTGGAACACTGTGCACCAACTTACTATATTTCCTGATTAAATTGGTTGGACAGCTGCTCCCATGATATTTAATCAGCTTCCTCAGACCATAACCCCAGAATGGGAGAGTGCAAACACCCGGCATTGTCTTTTCTCGAGTTCAGTACTATTTCTTATTCAACCAGCATGGCAAGAGCAGACATGGGATCAGCAGTGGTGATGATAGTGTGCGAGTTTGTGTGAGCGCGGGTGTGTTGTGTGTGTGCTTGCAAAGAACTGCTTTCATGCAAAGCTGTAAGGAATGACAAGAGCCTGGAACTCCTGAGAGAGAGGATAAATAAAGGAATATCACAACCTCTAACAAGGATTTTAATTAGCAATTCAGAGACATAATTACAGAGAGTGAGTAACAATTTCTACAAATACATGACCTTCATTTCTGTTAATGGTATCCAAATTGACATTGCAACTATTCAGTTAGGGTGCCCTAATTATTCAGTAATGGAATTAAGCTATACCAGAAAAAAGAAAGCATTGTAAAGGACACAATGTGAAGAGGTGCAAAGGGTGCCCACTGCTTAGCATCACTTAGACTCACTTTCACTTTGCTGCTCAAATGCCAACAGCTTAAAGCAACTGAATTAGTTCGAAGTAAGAGACACGTTTTTAGGTATGTTTTAAAAGAAATTTAAAAAGAGGGATCTCAAGAGCATCAACTCCCTTTAAGGTTTTAACACAAAAAAATATCCCTCTGAAATCCATTTCAATTACCTCATTAAAATGGAGGAGGACGTCCAAATCAACCTTACGCTCTCTAATTGGAAAGTCATCACTATTTGCCTCTTTGAGGATAAATATAAATTACAATGAGCAACAGGGCAAAAATGAGTTGGGAGATCAAACTGTCATCAAAGCGAAGATGAAGTGATAAACTTCATCTCAGAATATGCATTTTGCCTACAGCTGTAGTCAAACCTTTGAGCAATTCCTCGGCTCTTTGTAAAACAAGCACATATCCGAGCTACAGAGAAGACTCGGGAGGAAAAAAAGTCTGAGGCAGTTAAGATGTTCTGGCAGAGCTCACTCCACAGATCAAAGTGTGAGGCTTTGTCCAGAGTGAGATCAGTCGGCGAAAATGGGAGCAGGGACTGGCAGACTCAGCTCTTTTCCTCGGTAATGGGTTAATGCAGTTTTGTCACTAAACCTGTCAGAGCCTGTAGCAGTGGGGAAGATGTACAGCCAGTTGCTCATATGTGCTTTTGTAACGGCAGTGCAAAATGGCCAGAAAAATATTGTTGCAAACACAGACTGATTTAATAAACAGACTGTTCAAATGCAGGCACTTAAAATAACTCTATATAACATTTCCTTGTATATATTAGTAAGAGTTAGAGTTGCTGGTGTGTGACACCCTGCTTTGGAGCACAGTGTTTCTCGTGTACGAGATTATACTCTCTCACAAAAGTTACATCCTGCCAGAACTGGCACTCAGGGTGTCAAAAGGAAATGAAACGAGAAAGTTCCCATTATTCCCATTAGAAGTCGGTACATCATCTGATAATTTTGAATTTTATTAAGCTAAAAATACAATACAGTCACATAGATCCATTTAAAATGCAGTGCAACCTGAAGCAGGGACGTTTTCTCTGCCATTATTTTCAGTTAGAATGATTGTACTACAACTGTACCTGCTGCTGGTGATTGTTAAGTAGTATATTAAAGGGTTTTTTTGAAAACTTCTGCCTTACATTTGTATCCCTTCTCAACTTTGTAAACCTAATCATTGCATGAGTGAAACATATTACTGGCTTATGAAGGTTACTGCAGTAATAAGGTATACGGACATAAAAAGAGATATTTACCAGCAGTTAAAAAGGCATAGTACAAAGTCTGAACCCCTTTGCCAAGGGCTTCCATGTAATATGCATGAAAACACTGCTGTTATTGAAAATCATTTTAAAGTTCAATGCTGGCGTTTAAAAGTAAAATGTGTTTCAGTTTTGAGTATGAAAGACTCAATAAAAAGACTCATCCTAGAAAATCTATTTTCTAGGATGATCATGGAGTAGATGCATGTATTTTTTCTCCTGGGGTATAAATATGAGCTTACAGAGAGGCCAGTTTCATTAAGCCTCCGTTTAAACCGGGAAAAACAAAAGGACATACCACTCAAGTTAGGCAGGTATTGCTGTTCATAAATCAAGAAATAAATAAAAATCTATTCTGACCTGAACTTGGCTATACTTGTCCTGTCATATGGAGCTCTCTACAAAGAAAAAACTGACAATGTACAATTCTATCTTCATGTGTAAAAAAAGAAAACATGTTTTCAAATATAATACAGGCAAACGGAAAACAAAAAGATGCACAGCAATACTATTTCTGTTTGTATTCATTATGTTCAGATTCAGAAATTCTCAAAGGAGAAAATAAAGAAGATTTGCTTTGTTCAGTAGAATGTAGGCCATAAGCCTTAAAGCAAGGGTCAAGCCCCAGGGAGTATTATCTGACCTGCTCTGGAAGAGAATCAGAGAAAACCACTAAACCTAGACTTATCTAGTGGGATTTTGTACACTCCACTGTTATTACATACAGTGGTAAAACAAACAAATCCATGAGTGAACAAACGTAATTACATTATTTTGTTATGTAAGGCATGCTTTTTTCTTTTGTTTCACCTCTGGTCAGCTTTTACTTTAAATGTAAGCTATTTTCTACAGTGAAAGGGCTTGTTCTTGCTTTTACAACTTCAAATCTGTGTGTAGTGGGCAATTCTAACAGTATTTTTTAACATGATCATAAGCTAATATTGAAGACAGTCAGGGACTCAACAAGAATACATAGAAGTGAAAATATCTTATTAAGGGACTCTTAAGTGTCTTGACGACTGGAAAATTCCTAAATGTGGTATCTGGTCCACACTGGATGCTTAGTGATGCTTTAATGAAAACGACAGAAGCCAGAATACCTGGAAACCTGGAACCCACATATGCAGGGGGAACATGTAAACTCCATGCAAAAAGACCCCAGGCTGGCATTCAAACCTTGGAGCGGACTTGGACTTGGAGCAGGCAGCCTTTAACACGGTTGTTTTTGTGAGAAATAAACCGAGAATCATCTGTTCGAAAGATAAACTGTGTCACGGTCCATTCACTTGATAACCAGCACAACACAGAAAAAGATCCGGTTACATATACATACATATATATTCCCTGGTCCAGGTTTCTTTTGCATAATTGACCACATGGATGCAATCAGCCTGTCTCTTTGGTGAAGAGTAAAGGAAGCCCAGGTTGACTTAACAATTGTTGGTTTTTGCCATTTCGTTTCCCCCCTGATGAAACCCTGTAGATACACGGTGGAATTTAGGTCAGGCAAATTTGCTGGCCAGTCAACTACAGTGATACCATGATTATTAAGCAATGTACTGATTTTTTTGGCAGTGCGAGAAGGTGCCAAGTTCTGCTGGAAATTGAGATTAGCATCTCCATAAAGCTTTTCACTACTTCCTGGTAGACGGCTGCCCTTACTTTGGATCTAAGAAAACACAGTGAACCGTCATCAACTGAAGCAAAATTAATTAATTAACTCACATTAGATCTTTCTGATAGTGTCTCTGATTGAGGAAGGGTCTAACACAGTTGCAGTCTACCTACTAGATATGTTTGCATGTGGTGATTACGAAAGCAATGTTTTTCTGCACAGTTCACACCAAAGGATTCCCCATCACTCTTGAAAAGAATTCCGATTGCAATCCTCTCAATGCAGTAGGTATCTCTTTTGGTTATGCATCTTTACTGTATTGTTTTTTTCTTTTCACTTAATTTTCTAATAATGTAATTGGATACAGCACTTTGTGAACAACCAACTTCTACAGCAATGACATTTTGTGGCTGATCCTACTTGTGGAGGGCATCAGACTGTAATGAACAACTGTCAAGTCAGTAAAATGACATAGTTAGCAGATGACATCTCTTGTAAAGAAAAAACAAAAATATTTTTTATTGGTAACATGATTTGGTTTTGATTAGCTTTTTGCTTTCTGAAACGAAAAATTAATAATTAAAATAGATTAATATAATGCAGAAAATATAAGTGGTTCAAAGTCTTATAGCTGGCCATATGAAGGAGACCATTATTTAATGATAGCTTTGGTTCATAGCATGTAGATTCAAAATAAACCAATAAACTGAAAAGTAGAAGCCTGTCATGTCCACAGAGAGGTTCTGACCTGACAGGAATTTTGCAAATGGTGACCCAGCTGACCAGCCCTCATCAGGAGGCATGCAGCGGACATTAACTTGGACAGGAATCACCACAGCCAGGATGAATGAGGAAAAGGATAACAGTGGACATTACCATATCCTCTCATCACCACATTAACTGCATGCATGAAAATGTGCCTCAAGCACATCCCTTAATTAAATTATGGCAAATTTCCGAGGTCATACCCACATTATCTCTAAATCTCAAAAAAGGGAAACAAAAATGTCACTATTTTTGTTGATGGGTTTCAACAATCGTATAATTGTTTCTCTTGTGTTTTTAGCTTGGGCTGCAATTAGTCTCAGGTTTACTTCCTCAGCAGACAGATTTTCTTGTAAATTAGTCAAGGAAGTGAATAAACACCAAATTAACATTATTTAAGGTGGATATAACATAACTTATTAATAGAGGTGTGATTACAGGTAAATATTCTATATAAAGGGAGGAGTTGGCTGATGTAGAAACTAAAATGATATGATAAAAAATATCTGTCTTTAAATATTTTGAACAGCAGGGTTTCATAGAAAAATTGCAGGTGCTCATGTTCTATTACATGACGGTCCAATATATGTGTAAAATTGCATTTTTCACACTACACTTTGTTGAGAGTTTTGAACTACTGACTTCAATCTAAACATTGTATTGTCAACAAATTGCAGATTACCGACTATGCACACACAGTACACTTTAATCAGACTCTTGCATGACATTTAAACATAGCTTGAGTGGAAGATGGAAGCTATGTTAAAAGATACACCTGGTTTCCATTTAATTACTGGAAATGGCCTATGTGATTGCAGTGTCTCTGTTAGGTTCTAGTGAACCCTGAGTAAGCATATTGTCCTTTAAAGTCCAAACCAAACAAAAAATAACTGGCTAAATCAAACATTAAATGGACATAGATGGACGTGTCTAACAATTTAGAATCAGTGAGTTTGCAAACGACAGTAGATACAGTCACATATAGATCTCTCTTCTCATAGAGAACCTATCCATTCATGGTAACATGTAGCTGAAAGGCAAATAATAGGATTCTGTTATAACTGTTATACTGAATCCTGTTCTGGAATAACTGATGGCATAATGAAATTTTTCATTGAATATGTTCTTAACCTGAGAGCCTTTACATTTTTTAGTGGGGTTATGTGGTGTTAAAAGGAGTCAGTATTTTATCTGCAGTGGAGGGTTGTCTGAACAGCCTCTATTTGGAGATACACGTTACTCGGAGTGGAGCACGTTCTTACACCATTAGACATATTTATTTTTGTATTCATTACCGGGCTAAAGTTACCGAGAGATTGGGTCCTGATTTGTAAGCATGGCTTAGTTTAATATTTCAGCATAGCAATAATATGTACCCAATGTAAGATTCATAGTTGTCTAAAAATCTAACAGTGATGTGCGTACCACTTTACAGCAAAATGAATGTTCCGCACAAATTATTGTACCTTAGGAATACAGAAATTACCTTTACTCTCTCAATTTCCATAATAGAGTTGAGACTAACATTGAAACTAAATTATTTTTTCTTTATCATTCAAACACAGAACACTGTTTTATGAAACAAAATGGGTATAATTCAGTTTCTATGAAAAACAGAGAAGAATATTCACCATCAGTTAATGTTCCTAATTTCACAAGATTCAAATGCTCCATGCACTGCATTTTATTTGCTTCATATATTCAGTGGAATTACACATTTGTTGATGTGCTGCTATGGCTGGCTGTCAGTTTGAGGAATGGCTCATCATAGTCATGCCCATGGGCAACGTGAATTGAGTTGCACAGCTGGAGTTATGTTAAACATAAGGTGAAGTGACAGAAATGCTAATCAAGTATCAAAACTGACACTGCATTCCATCGATGCACGTAAGACCATCAATGATTTATTAGTCAAAGTAAATGCATGTGTCACTTCGCTGAGTGGCTCAGTAGTAAACAGCTCACACCAAGGTGCAGCAGCATTTAGCAAGTCTCCCCTTCATCACCTCACATGAATGAAAAGCACGCTCCACAAGGGCCAATGATAGTTAAAGGGTAACTTTCAGAACAGATGAGGCACATGCAATATATCTGAGGAAGTCACTTAAAGAGTACACTAAAGGGGTGTTTTAGGAGCGCAAGTGTGTGTGTGTGTGTGTGTGTGTGTGTGTGTGTGTGTGTGTGTGTGTGTGTGTGTGTGTGTGTGTGTGTGTGTGTTCCTGCTTCAAATAGTTTATTCTGCTGAGTAAGCCCTGCTCCTTTACTCCTCCATGAATCGTATTCCTTTCCTGTCCCCAGATCAGCAAGAGGATGGAGAGCAGGACCAGACCCCAATTATCAGACCGTCACTCACAATCCTTCATTTGCCTTCCCGATTGCCGCTTTCTATCCTGCATTAATTTTATTCAGGAAAATCCAGCTGGAACCCCGGGGAAGTGTGGGTGGAGAGGTAAAACACTCCACAGACCAACTGCGTTTTGGCATTACAACCGAGACGGATAAGACATAAAACGCAGCGAGTGTTGCTTTTTTTTTTTTTTTCTGTTCTGAATATCATTTGCATCATGGAGAGAGGAAGAAAGTTGTCTGTTTGCTGTGACTCTGCTTTGGTGTTGCCAATTAATTTTGAATTTCTTTGTGAGTGGATTGCTGGAAGAGGGCCTAGTTTGATGGATAAACAATGCTTCAGTGCATAATTTGGTTAAGCACGGGAGTGAAAAGCGTGAGATCCATTCAATCTTCCTTTACCTAGTTGCTTTCTTGAAATCCACTTAAGTTGACTGCAGACTTCTAATTAGTTTGCTGTAATTGAAAAACTGAAAAGTAGATAATTGGACCCTGTTTCTGACAATAAATTCTTTGGATTCTCTTAGCTGTTACCATGAGATCTAAACATGTGACGTCATACCTGCTACCTCCCACACAATAAGGGCTATCACATATACAGTTGTGATAAATATTGGAATAGCAGCTTAATGAATAATTCATGCATTTAACATCTAAGAGAATGCCCACCCACTCTGAGACGTTTTACTGGCTGCTTTGCAAATCAAGACAAAGTCCCGACTGCCATGTTTTGCAGCTATGGTGGCTTTGTACATTTTTAATGGCAAGTTGAGAAAAAAGGAATAGCTAATGATCCCACTGCTCAGTATGTCAGGATTTTTTTTTCCCTGAGAAATGCACAGATTCACCATGATTGTTATTATTATTATGCCTGGCCCTAAAATCATGCATGTCCTTTTGTCAACAAGCGTATAAAGACACTTTTGCAGCTTCTCTCCAAGGACCCCATTTGCATTAGCTTCCTTCAGTAACTTTGATGGTGTTTATCTTGAGCAACAAGACTCCTTTGTTCATTTATGTAATTAATGCAGAGTCTCTGATTACTGCGGCTTCATTTTCATCAGAGTTTGATACCAATATCTCGCCTTGGCAAAATGCGTCTCCGCAAAATCAGAATTATGTGTGCAGAGAATGCCTTCAACCACAGTGTCCACTGTTGTTAGATGCTTAATTTGTATTGTTTTAATTATAGTGTTTGTTTTTATCTCGGAGTGTTTTGTGAACGTCTCTGTTGCAGCTTGGATCATACAAGCTGCTGTTCAATGAGAGTAGCCTGGAGCAATATATGCTTTCAAGTGAAAAGTGAGGGGGAGAATACGGTGTGAGCTTAATGGTACATAAACAATATAGATGCCTCAATAACCATAGAACTGGTGTCCTGTCTTCTTATTGTTTTTTTTTTTATCTTTATGCATGTATTCATTTAGACAGTCTCAGTCAATTCAGTCAAGCATTAGCTTTGCTTAAAAAAGAAACAAGATTTTTACATTACAAACATATGTATGTGTTTATAAGAGCACCACTTGTGTGAACATACGCAGCTGGAATGTAGTCCGTACATAAGCTGCACTAATACGGTTATCAAAACAAACACAGCTCCAAATAAAACTTTACATACACTTAGAACAGTTTGCATTGCCGCTGACTTTACCATGAATATACAACATATAATATCACAATAAATTCAAACTTGCAAACTCAGTGCTTGTGTTTTACATAAAATGAAATCTTACTTTCTTTTAAAAGGGGTTTCCAATATTATCCAATCATCTTATTTGATTACCATTATTCAAATGATTAATTTAAATGGCAAATATAACTTTCATCCCCATACGGAGTATCTCTCAATGACAATATCCAAACACTATTTTCCTTCAGGATAGACAGCAATTACATAATGCAGCACAGGTGAAAATAATAATCCCCAAAATTGTGTAACTCAATATAACGAAACGTCCTTTCTGGGTTAGACTACATTACACAGAGCAAAATCCCATGTTGACATTAGTGTGCGTAATAATTCTGTCTAATCATACCATTATTTTGGATGATGAGCAAAAATTTGACAAAGAGCTTCAATAATAGAAAATCTCTGACGGTGCACAAAATATGTTTTGCTTTAGATACATTTGTTCAAGAGCTCACATTGCATCACTTACAGGTTCATCAAGAAGCCTAAGAAAAATTGTAATGAAATGCACACATAAGAATACAACAATTAATCAGGGATTTGATTATTATGGACATGGACCACATGTTTTAAATTGGGGATTGAAAAACTGCATGCAAATTAGGAAACTCCTTTTGGGCCCTGATTTATTTGCGGTTATTAATAGAGTAGTGTTGAAGCAAGTGGTTTGTTGTTGCCAAAACTATATCTGACCTCTGAGAGGACATTAAATCAAGGCATTATGGAATAGAGGTATAAAGAGGCAAGGCATGGCACTGAATCAAAACACTCTCCTAGAGGAGGCAGAAATTATACTCAAGACCATGCAGCTGTTGTCTAATCATTCTCAAATGTTAAAAGGACTGACAAAATGGAAAAAAAATCTTGCTGTATAAGTTGGCTTATTTATGCTGCATTATAATTTAATACCTCATTACCTGCACTAAAAAAGAGGGTTCCCTTATATAAATAACTTGAACAACACATCCATATCTTATTAGGCTCTTTTATTCCTTACCTCTGACTGTGCATAACAATAATAGACTGATTTTAGTTTATTTGTCACCACGCAGTATGAGTAGCTGCTAAACAAGTGAGACAATTTGACAGATATATGTATAAATTGTGCTTATTTGTGATTGTAAGACAGAATACAACAAAAAAGGCCCATACAAGGGAATGAGTACTGAAGAACATGCCCAAAAATAACATTTATAGTGAGCTCTCAGGTCAATACTTAAGCCAAAAATAATATGTAGAATGTTATTTAGAGTTGGAGCCCTACAGAATACATTTTAAACTGTGTTTTTACATTCATCATGCTGAAGTTGTTGATTTTCTTTTATCCTTTTGTGTTTCTCTGGAAATCCATCACAGACTGCAGTTCAAGAACTGACATGCATTAAACCTTCACATGACCAGATCAACAAGGTTTTATGAAGAGGCTGCAAACATGCATGTAATCTGATCTGATGTGTTTGGAAATAAGTGTCCAATCACCTAAGCACTCCAATCATTTCCCCATGGCATTTATGTAAGGTAAAAAGTTCACCAATAATTAGCATATCAATCAAGTGGCATATTAAAAAAAATGAATGTATACGGTATAAAATGGTTTCTTTTGGTGCAGAGCAACAGAGCAGGACCTTCCAATTAAGCTTGTGATGCGAGACAGATCCAGGGTTAAATGTCATTGTAACACAAAAAGCAACACTAAATGTCCTTGCAGAGAGACCGTTTCATGCTAGTCTCGTGATATTGAGATTTAATATAATGCCTTTCCTGTTTCAGGTGTAATAGTAATATTATCAGGGATTTTTGTTTGACCGCAGATGAGCAGAAGAAAACAAGGCACAAAACCCCAATGAAAACAATCATGTCTATCCTGCAATAGTTATCAATCTGTCTTAATTCAATTGCAGTCTGTAAATTTCACATTTTTCCCAAGACACAGGGAGCATACAAAACAAGGAGTTTCATAAGCAGGATTCACATTTCACAGGCATGAAAACAGGTTGTGACCCACCAAACATTACCACATTATGTGACAGGATTAGAACAAATGTTGGATTCTTCACAGTTTGCAGAACTACTAGATTGTGAAGAGCTGATTCTAAAAATGTTCACATTCTTATGACTAGTTGTTGTCAACTGTGAGTTTCTGGTTCGACTCCAGTCTGACTTGGTTGGGTTACAAATAGAAGTAAAGAAAATGTTCTAATGGTGTTACATTAAAAACTTTTTGACCATAAGAACAGAAAACTGTGATGTAAATGACAGCAAAATAAGTTTCCAATCCTTTAACATATTTTATATTAATCAATTTTGGTCATTCCTTATGATTTTCAGAAATTACAATAACTTTAGGTTTGCATTCTAACCTATTTTTAAACGTGATGCATATACAGTTTACTGTAAGACATTGTGTTTGAAGTTTGTTTTAGTCGCCCTAACATATATTTGACTATAATAAAATACAATTTCTCAAAATTCTGTAGGAAAGTTGCTCAAAAAATGCACTAAACTTTCCTCTTTTTTTGTAATTGTGTCAGAACAATGGGTGGCTGGATAATTGTGTTCATTTTCACTGCATAATTTTTTTTCTGGCAACTTTAGAAAACGACAGAACATGTGGTGGACATTGTTGTGCCTTTCACATTTTGAGCTTTCACAAAAAGCAAAGAAAAGAGGAAAGAGGTCTGAGGACACAAAAACCAATGGATTCATAGAGGAAAAAGAGCCACATCTGACTCTGTGGGTTAGCACTTATACAGGGCAGGAGGCATAGCCTGTCTGATGTCAAAGAGCCCGAGCAACCCACTCTCTCATTATACGTCAGAATATTTTTCTTCTGCACCTCCACAGACATCCCTCTGTGAGGTAAAGAGTGTCAAGCCTAAAAAATCTAAAATATTCTAGTTCACTCCCCTCCCGCTCAACATTGTTCAGACAGTGGTACATGTCAAATAGTACAAACATGTTTTTTTTAAAGACAGAACTTGACGAGTAAAAGGGAAAAGAAGCATTTTGAATGTGTAATCAGAAGTCTGTTCACATCTGGGATGTCAGGTGAAAGAAATTACCTGCAATCAACACAGTAGTGGAGGAAAACAGCAGTATTCTGGGTCCTCAGAGCTTTACTCCTTGTTGTCTGAGCCGAATAATGGTTTGTGCTGTGAACATGCTGGAGCACCGACTCCACTATCGCGGGTTTTGCCTTTATAGATCCTACACGGCAGCAAACATTTATTTCTTCAACATACAGATTCAAGCAGATCCTTGTAGCCTGTAATCCCTTCACAGAGATTAGTTGAATAAAAACATGCCATCGCACCAGCACCCTGTGTTTTTTGCACATCAAGGCCATAAAAACAACATGTGCACATTACAGCCTAGGAAATTTACACCGTACATTATTTAAACTCGAGGTGTGAAATTCCATCCTTAAGCACTGCTCCATTGCTTACATAATTATCATGGTGCATTAAATTTCTAAAACCCCAAGACCCCCGAAACGGTGTACATGTTTATTCCTGTAAAGAAAAGGTATAATGCAAAACAAGTTTAAGAGAAAGCTGTTTGCTCTGAGCCGAGACAACGTGTTGCCTGCAGCTCGGACTGCTTCATTTGTATTCCGCAGATTGTATCTGAAATTTAGAAAATGTTAATTGGAGACAATGTGTTTGGAGGGAGATATAGCTTGACATGTATCCAACTTAATAATGTTAAGGATTAATTAATTATTCTAGTAGTATGCTTAAAGCAGAGACAGAATGCCACAGTCAATCCATAGAGATAAATAATAGATGAAAAAGATAGCAGTGAATGTTAAACATGGGCTGGAAGAGGGAAAAAAAAATGTGCTGGAGTGCCTTTCAGCTGACACACTAAAATCAAAAGACTCTGCCTTCCAGGATCCAACAGTGGACATGTTGACAAAGCCCTCATTTATTACAGATTCCCAGCCCTGTGAGCATAGCAACGGCGGGATTCTGATTGGTCGGCTTGCCCACAATAAGCCCAAGAGCCAAAATTTCACCGCAAACCTATATTCATTTAGTTCTGCAGATTTACATCCGGCTTTGCAGGCACCAAAAATCCAGCATGACATTAGACTATATTCTGGCCTTTTCAAAAAGGGAGTAATCTCTTCTTTCTTTTATGGAACCTCAATCCTACAGTGACCAGCATGTCTCATATGGTGTGGCAGCAGAGGCAATAAATTGAATTAAATAAACCCATTAGTTACAGCAGTCACCTTCTCACCTCAGCCCAGATACACTTTCATGGTAAGTTGGTCCTTTATAAAAACCAGAGGACACTGCTTAAGTCTGCGATGACAAAATGACCTTGAGTCAAAAGAAGAATGTGTGTTCGTTACTCAAATCAGTTAAGACAGCGGGGTTGCTGCACTGCATAGCCTCAATGAGTCATGCAAGCATTTTAGAGTAAATGTATGCTCATTCAAAAATCAATTCATAGTTAGGATTCTGTCTCCTCCCCACTTGTGGACATGAAACAAACTGGAGGTCGATTGGAGTACAAAGCAACTTTTCGTTGGTTCACCATGGTCGTACTTAAGATGCAAGTACCAACTGCAGTTCACATCTCATATAAGAGAGAAACCAAGGAGCAGTCAAGGATCCTTAATGCAAAATGATCCTAATTGAATGCTTAAAGCTTGCTGCCTTACCGAGGTAGATGACTTGAACAAACGTCTAGCCAACAGTTTTATTACTCTGTAGCTAGGTATTTGATCTGATGTGTTCAGTTTCTCTTGCCTAAATCTGAGAAACATCGTCTGTTTGGGTGAGCAGTGACGTTCCAACATGCAGGCTGTGTTTTTAATCAGAGCTAAACACTGGGTGAATTAAAGGTCAATTATTCACTTAGTGTAGGGAGAGACCAGTAAATCTAGGAAAAAAAGATTTGTGAGTAGTCTTTTTCTTTTCCTGTAAGCGTTGTAACATATTGCATATGTGGCTATATGAGCTCTCAGCAGTAAAGGTGCTATTGAATTTGTGATGATGTTTGCTGTTTTTCATGAGATTTTTATCACTGTAAATACAGCATTTGTACTTTGCTGCTCCACCTTTCAACACATCAAGTTGACTACTTTTTTTTTTATCTTTTTTGGTCTAGCAAGGGTCTTTTTTTCTTTTTCTGTCTCTACATCAGTGCATTGGAACAGGTGAAGTGAATGTTTTGATACAGTTGCAACAAGGCAAAATGTTTTACTTTAGTAATTACAAATGTATACATTAATTTTCCAAATTGAACATGAATACTTCCAATCTTTTTTTTTTATCCTTTCCTTAATGTTAATTTTCAGCATATTTGATAGTCATACACAGATTAGAAAATGAAATGCAAATAGAAGCTTATATCATAGCATGGGACAGTTAGACGCTGCTAGACGTTGGATCAAACTAACAATCTTAAACTGTGAGAGCACTACTACCAGTAAGCCACAGTTACTGATGGAAGTCAGTAAGATTGATTGCACATAGAAATCTGAGCTCAGAAGAGAAACATCTGCGCTTCCATCGACTGAAACTTGCCAAAATGCTGCTGAAATACACAGCAGGAGACCGAAAAGTAGTAAATCTAAGTTGGTAGAGATAAAAAGTGCACTTGACTGAAAAACGTATTTGTCACAGAAAATGTAAAAGTTTCTCCAAGACAGGAAACAACAAATACATACTAGTTTGCTGGCTATTCCTTTGTAATTTCACACTGTTTTGCTTATGGTTAATTATCTAGAGGAGAGTATCAGTTCTTTGATATTCAGTGTTTTCAGAAATGATATATTTTCTTTCCCCCATGCTGATCCCTGTCAGTAGGAAATGGACATTTGCAGATGCTGATTCCCAATAGAAGTACTACGTACTACATGGATTTAAAGTGCAGTAAAATGAAACCCTGTGTGGACTACAATGGCGCTGCTATCGTTTCCACATTCGTTGAATAATCAATGACGTTGTGGATGATGCAGTTTCAGTTTTTCTAAAAAGTGAGAGATGACATGTTCCAACACATATATTTTTCTTCTCCAAAGATGTATTTGATCCAAATCATCAAGATGAACAAATCTCCTGCTCCTGCTGATCATTTCTATGTGGTACATTTAGCTGAAATGCTCGGACTATGTACAAATCGTTCTATTCTGCTTTGATAGGACTCATTTATAATTTATTTTAACATTTTTGGATAGCGTTTTAGTTAACACTCCGGTTGTGGAAAAAGGCTACAGAAGTCACTTTCTACTGCTTCTGAAATTAACACTTTTTCTGCTGCTTCATAAATTACACTAACAATTAAAATGCATGATGCAATTTAATTGGTAGTTTTCTAGCAAACAGAATGCAAACTAGGCCAGACAGACAGGATGCACAAACTCAGATATTGGATGTTTTTGATTGTTGACAAAAACTTAGATTGGATTGATGAACAACACAATTTCCAACACCTTTTGTTCTTCAAGACATGCACTGTGATTACAAACGAAGGCCTATGTTTTGTATCACTTTCTTGAGAAGTGATATAAGTCAGGATTTATAATATTACCCATTGAAAAAAACAACTTGATCAAAATGCTGAGGCCATGTTTGGCATCCAAACAGGACATCCCTAGTGTCAGGAAAATGTTAGTGCTTTTTAACTAATTTACCCTGAAAATCAGCCAACCAAGCATCTTGATCTCATGGCATTAAATTTAATTTCTCACCAATGGATCCAAATTGATGCTCTTCCATAAAATCCTTAAGGCCATATAATTGGCCTTTAATTAAAATATTCCAAACTGTCTCTTGTGTGTATATTATATATTTCACAGCGGTAAGGCCAGCAGATAAAGTTGGAGCCATTCAGGTTTTTTGCTACCAAATAAAGCACCTCAAGAGTGGCGGAATTTTCAGATGCTGCCCTATAGCTGCACAAGAATGGTCGAAACAATGTGCTGAAAGTTCAAAATCAACATATGCCCGGTGATCACTTTTTAAAAAATTCACATTTTCTATACTAATGCAAATTCTTTGTACAAGATTTTTGCAAACGATTTTCAATTATTACACAGATTTGTATCAGTTTGGTGATCAATCTTGGTCTACAACTTTAAACTTTGGAATTATGATACTTTTTTTTAAACAAATGTTTTTATAATAGTAAAACAGTCTGGTGGAAGACTTGCAATTAAATATATTTGTCCAATGACAAGCAAAAAAAAAAGGCAATATCGTCATAAAATCTTTTCAAATAGTAAAGCTGTTCTTAGGAAGATTAAAAATTAAATAATTTCTGCCAATAGTATTCTGGGATGTTTGTCTTCACTTTACATTAAGACAAATTCAAGTGGAATGAAAACTCTGCTATGCCTCACTCTAGAAAATAATTGATTTCTAAAAGGTGCAGTTGCTGGGTGACAAGGTTGAAGAAGGCCCTCTGTTGGTCACAGACACAAAGCTTTTAGCATTTTTTTGAAAGTGATTATACATGCAATGTTGTGATTCTAACATTTTAGTTTTTAGAATAAAAAAAAACACGCAGAACTCATTTGATGAATATTGACTATGAGAAGAGCCAGAGGAGGCCAGAAATAAATTCTTCACAGTAACCCCAGGGCAGGACTAATGCTGTTACATGAGCACTAATTTAAACTAAAAGTGTTTTCAATTTGTCTGCAGCATATTTCATTGTTCATTTCATTGTGTGATTGTGTTGTCAACTGTGCCCGCACAAGCTCGCAGACAATATTTCACTGATGTGAAAGCCCCCACAAGGGAAGAGTTGGCTTCATGGTTGAGAGCAGGTAACAACGTTATTAGAGAGGCAGAACACGTCAACTTTCTTCTGAATCTCTAATGCCAATAATCCAAATTGCCCAGGAAAAACAATCACATCCTGATACAGCAATTAGCAATTAGCATAATCCCTAAAAGCATCCTTTTGCATTTCAGTGGCTTAATCTAAAGTCTCAGGGGAGTTTGGCAAATGCCACAGCTTGTGTTAATGACTTCCAAGTTACCAAATGCTCTGAGTGTCCGTGGCAGGGATGTCAGCAATATGCTTCGCCTGCAGAGCTGCAGAATCGGGATTGCGCTGTGAAGCGTCCCAGTTCAAAGTTAACCCATCGCCACGGCAACTCTCAGCTGCATGTTAGAAGTGGAGTCCACGCGTCTAATACACAGCTCATGCAATGTTTCACGCTGTGCTAAAATTATACAGAGCGCCACATGGTGACTTGGGAGAAAGAACATAAATGAGTAAACAACATAAAGCGATGAAAAAACTTCAAAGATGGTGGGACAGGCAAGCAGACAACATCCTGGAAGCCAGTGAATGTGTTTGTATTTGTTTGTGACAGTGACTCAGGGGTGTAAACAGAGGAATTAGCTCACACCTCTAGAGTCTCAACATATCACACGGCTATAATTGAATTAAGTCTGTCAGGTTTTTCTTTTTTTTTGTGAATTATAGCAGTTAAAAGAAATTAAATGTGTAGTGGTAAAGACCACACATTTCTGTTGATTTCTTTCGAAACTCGTAAAAGTTTTTTTATTTTCTTGATTAGAACGAAGATGCTCATTCACCGTTTTGGTGGATATATTTAGTGCGTAATGGTCATACTCGTGTAATAATGCTCCCTGTTCTAGAGGGAGAGGCAAACATTTTTTTCCCCCACCATCTTTCAGCATAACATACTACAGAAGCACCTATCGGCTCCTGGAAACACATTTGAAACATACTCCCAGAGGCCCCTGCATCTTGGCTCCATGACCATTCCTGTCAGGGTTTTCCCTTTGACTGAACAAATGCATCAGCTTGTGTCATGAGACCAGATCCCTCCCAGCCAATAAGGAGCACAGGCAGCACAAGTGCTCCAGGAGATGTGGAAGGGAAATTGGAATCCTGACAAGTATGATTGACATGCGCATTTGTCCCAAGGTAGCCTTATTTGCAGAGATTTAAAGACGTCTGTAAACCAGCATTCTACCGAGCAGTCATTGTTTCTCCAGACTGGAAGCAGAACACTCCAATTCCGCCGCATGCAAATAATCTTTTGGGAGAAATGAATCCCTTTGAGCATAAAATGACTTCAGCTAATACTTTATTTTGGGGCTAAAATAAATAATTTAACAGATGAAGCAGTGTCATTGTATTTCAGAAAGTCTGTCCGTGTTGTGGCCAGAAGAAACACAAGCGTGAGAGCTTCCCACTAACCCAGGAGCGTTAGAGGAAAAGGCAGCTGAGGAATTTGATCCCACGATGTTGATGGACACAAAAACGTGGATATGAGACTTGATGGAAAACCATTACTCACGGCTATTTCAAAGCACCAGAAAAAGAGGAAAATGGTGAATTAAATTCTTGCCATGAGTAAAATAGACTTTTACTTGAAGGATTGGAGTGAAGCTACAGCAGGCTAAGAGAAAAGGACAAATGTATAAGAGAGAAGGAGGAGCAAATAAATAGATTTCAAAGGCAGGATGAAATTGACTCTGCCCATTAACTTCTCCAGAGGGTTTTTTTCCCTTCATATGCAAATACTACGGTGTGTTATTACTTCTCCCATTGATCTCTGGGAACAAAAAAAAGATCAAACTTCTCTTGAAGCAAGGGTGCTTTAATTTAGCAACAATGAATCAGTGGTAAAAATAAAAGCCTTCAGAATGGAAATGTAACTCTGTAGCCTGCCTGACATAAAACTATCCCTATCAAATTGTAATATTTCCTGCAGATCAGATGGAAACCTTGTGAACTGTTTGAAATGGTTCTGTGTAAAATAGATTGAGCTTGAACCTAATAAAATGTGTAGGTTTCACCTCACACTGAACAGAAAAATCACACGTATTTACACCTTCGTTGCACATGTTTTAGTGTGAAATGTTTTTTTCTTTTCCTTGAAATAATTAACTCCGCTTTCCATTAATGTTTGACATACCACTTCCACCACCACATAGTGTGCCATTAAAGAGATTTTAATATTCCATGTGTTTCATATGAAGCTCAAAGACAACAGCTCCTGCTGTTGCTAATTTTATTGTGATTGTAAGGTTATGGGTTGGGGTTGGGATGGTGTGAGTTCAGTTACATCTAGTACAAAACCAACACAGCAAATCAAAATAGATCCATCATACATGGTGGTGGTAGTAGCGACATGGTCTGGGGTGGTTTTCATGTTTTAAAGTCTTCATGACCGTAATTGCTGGAACCTTATATTCTGATCTGTGTTCATTAGCTTTTGACCGCAAGACAAAGCTTGTCAGGTTATGCTGCTGGTTAGTTTCTGGTTTTCCCAGGTTAAAGTCAGTAGTTAAATCTGATTGAGATGTTGTGGAATTATCTTAAACATGTTGTTCTTACTCAAAATCCTCAATTGTGGCTGAATTAAAACAACTGTGAAAAGAAAAGTCCTGCACAAAAACCTGTACACTGACATAAAAGACACACTGACAGTTGTCTCAGATGCTTGATGGCAGCTTTTGCCACAAACATGAGAAAACCTTATTGGTTTTAGGGAGCAATTACATTCTTAAGTGGTATCACATGTGTTTGAATAGCTTCACTGCCTTAACAAGTCTATCATTTGAAAACTGTGTATTTACTTGGACTTGTTTTTTTCCTTTTATACATTTTTTTTGATCATTTGACACAAAATAGCTAAAACTGCAAACATCTGTATATGAGCAATTACTTCACAGAATTGTATATGAGAGTTGCCACTTTTACCTTTTAGATTGCAGAAGCACTCATTGGTACTCTACTACACTTTGCAATCAGCTGAATGTTTGACAATCACCAACCAGAGCCCTTTCACCACGAGAAGTCAATTCTAACTTGAAGTACATGACTTCATCATAATATTGATCTAACAAGGAGGAAAAGATGATATGGTGACAAAGTGGCTGCCTGATGCATTATTTTAGAAATTGGTGTGTGCGCGCGTGTGTGTGTGTGTGTGTGTGTGTGTGTGTGTGTGTGTGTGTGTGTGTGTGTGTGTGTGTGTGTGTGTGTGTGTGTACGTGTGCAAGGAGCAGATATACCGTCTGGCCTACTGGTGGCTTGAAATAATGTGTTATCTTTCTGAGCTGTGCTGAGTTTAAACAGACTGGCAAACAGGAAATAAGAGCGATTGCTTCTGTTGTAGCTTAAGTCTCTCAGCTCTGTGGTGTTTGTTAGTTGGATCAGGTGGGGGAGGGGTGGGCGACGAGGAAAACCAGCGTGATGAGGTCCACTCTCCTGACAGTTCAGGGGTGTTGTGCTAATTAAAAAGTTTAATTCCGCAACTGCAACATCGGCATCGGAGCACTGAGAGGTGCGTCCTTGTGAGTCTTGGCGCCGTCTTATCAGGCGTCGGCAGATTCTGCCACGTCGGGGAGCTGTGGGACAGGAAGGCACTGCTGCGGCTCATAGGCCCAGCTGGAGAGGATGGCATCCTGCCTGCTCGGGGATCTGGCCCACCTTACTCCGTCTCATCTTCTTTGTGAGTGGAGTCCTGGGCTACCAATCAGGTGGAAGGAGTCAGGAGCTAAGCTGCCCCCATGAAGCGAACCAAGAGGGGTAAAGATGGGCTAAACAAGGGATAAATGTTGGATTTGGACTTTCTGCTGCTGGGTTTGACCATGGATTCCCATCTCCATTAAACTCCTGTCACTAAGTCCTTTCTCATGACCAAAGAACGACGATGCACTAAACCCAAAGCTTTCTTCGACAATCCACATCTGTTTATTTCACCTTAATACACCGATGTTTACCACGAATCGGAATTCATTTTTCAACACGTATTCTTACTGTGTGCAAAGAAATATTCTATCACGATGATAAGGTACATGTGGAATGAATAAACCATATTTAACAACCTTGCCTGAGCCAAAAGTTTTAGTTGTAAATGATCTATTGATTACAGAACACTGCAACTCATACAAAGCAAAAAGGAAATCCTTGGAAATGGCAACACTGTGACATCTATTTACAAAGGCCATGTTTAATCATGAATAAAAGATGACTGGAAAACTGGCAACAAAAATAAAAACATATAGTCTGTTGAATGGAATTGGCTGAAATGAAACTGGAGTCTGGGTTGACTAAATTCCTCTGGGTTTAGCACGACTGCTGGCTGCTGTCTGAGCTCAGGGATGCAGCAGTGAAAGGGTAGGAAGATCTCTTGCGAAAGATTTATGGGAACATCCTTTTGGCTTTTATTGCAAAGGGGTTAAAGTGTCATTTTAATAACATCGAGATATTAGAGCTTGCAAACCTCAGTAAGACTCTGGCTCTGCTTTGCAGGGAGCTGATTTATCTCATGTTTAAATGTTTTTCCACTGGAGAAATTTGATTCCCTAAAGTGAGCACATTTTAACCTCTGAGGCCCTAGTGATTTTCAACATTTTATTGTTATTTAGATGAAGTTAGCATTCTGTGCAGTGTACAAATCTCTTTTAGATTTTTTTTTTTTTCATTTTGCCTTTTGTGGCAAGTCACAATTCAACAAAACCTTATAAAACCTCAAATAACTTTTATTTTAGACCACGCTTATTCTGTTATAGCTCACATTTTTCTTTTCTTCTGCAGGTGTGTAATTCAGGATCTATAGTCCTGTCTAAGGGTGTTACAATTCCTCCAGGCTGCTGTTACCTTTACGTGTCAAACCCCTCATAGCACCAGTTATTTGATGAAGTCCAGAACATATATTGATTTTTATATTCTGCAAAGCTTTATACTGATAAATGTTATGAGTGTACATTAACTTACCACTTTTACCCAGTTTTTCTAAGGAGCAAGTTAAGAATCGCTAAATAATTTATTCATACATGAAGGAAAATGTTAGGACAGTTATTTTTCTACTTTCCGTTTGCAGAATCTGCTTTCAGAGGTATGTGTCCATCTCGCCAACATCCATTGGTTAAATTGTTAATTGCTTGATTTGCACAGTGCACAGACGGAGCGTCATAAAGACGCCACAAGGCCAGTGGAAAACAACCTGTAACAGATGCTTCATTCTAAAGTGGAAGTTTGACTGAATGTTTTTAAGTTTTTTAGTTATCAATTTAACTTGTAACATAAAATACAATTTTTAGCAAGAAAAGCTATATACTAGGAACTGCTTACAATTTCCAGCTATATCTTCCAATAATTAAAAAAGTACATTTCTGAGCACAGCTACAAAAATAAATTAAAAAAACATTCTTACACCTTGTGAACAGCCTAATAACATGTTCCAGACTATCGCTGGCAGACATTAATAATTTGCAAAAGGTAATCTTGGATGAGGAGGAGTCCCCTGTTGTATTGTTCGATCATGGTCACTTTGCTTTCATCCCACAGTCTTCTTGGACATCCTCTGTCAGTTCTCCACAGCAGGTTATTATTAACATATTGGAAAAATGGTGGCGACCACATCAACTGAATAAATATGTGCTGCATTTAATTAACGTTTTTTTTTCTTATTTTAATTAAATAAATAATTCTTACTCTTGTATCCATTCTGTTAGTTAACATTTCAGTAAACACCGTTGTTTGACATTTACCTAAAGTGAAAATACCAAACAGTCAACATGTCTAATGGATTACATCCTCATTAAACATGTCTACACAGAGTAACGTCCTGCTGTGAGTGTTCACCCTCGGTGGGCACGCATCTTCATGTATGACTGATAATCGATGGCGTCCTTTAGTGCAATTTACAACCTACATTATCTTTCCACTAAAGCATAAACAGCAAAGACTTGAGAATCAGTGATATGATAAAAATGGCTGTATTGATCATCACGCATCAGGAATTTTCGATTGAAAAGTGAGTGAGTGAGCATATGGACCCGATTGAGGCAAAAATAAAGGGAAGAGATAAAATACTTGCTGTGATGACTCATTCTCTTTACTGAGAGATAAAGACAGACGTGTTGAAGCGCTATTGGAAGTCCGGTGTGTGTGATGATGATGGCACTGCTTAAAAATGGCAGATAAGCTGTTCAAGAGAACAAAGTGGGGAGGGGGGGGGAAACAAGCACTGGACTCTATCTGTGGTACCTGATGCAAACTTGGCTTTTTGAATATTCTACTAGAAATCTGTGGATCTGTGCCTTTTTATAAGAACATGTAAGTTCATGTTTTTTTGAAAAAGCTAAAACTGTTTTTACAAAAAAATATAGCAATCTCATATATATATATATGAGAAATACAGAAATATGGAACTGCCCAAATTTCCAACTACAATTTAACAACTATCTTGTGACTGTCTCCACAGTTGCTGAAATCTCTAAAATATCTTAAAATAAATGTTTTAATCTCTCGTGGCAGCCACCCAGGGATGTATCAGAGTTTGCTCTGCCTATTTACTCAAAGCTCTGCCTTGAAGCTTCAGGCATCAGCCAAGCTCCCGCTACCCCCCCCAACCCCTCCATACACCTTGACCACAGAACTCAACCAGAATAGTGGTTGCAAAAATCAGCAAACACCTGGTGAAATCTGTGTGACTGCTGAGATCATTATACTAACTATTTTTCAGTCCAGTGCTCTTTAAAAATGGCATCAATGGACACCATGGAAAAGCGTTGTCATTATGATGCGCTGAAGGGGGAGAGTCAGCATGGATACGAGGTTCTTAAAGAGACGGAGCCCAATTTAAAGGCATCAGATATGGCTGTGATACCATGACAAATTTCCTTTAAGTCATGTTTGATATGTACACCTCTTTTTAAACATATGAAGATAAGTTACTTGATTGTGCTGTAAAATAGCACCATGGGCCTGGAAATAAAACAGAATTCCTTATTTTAAGTATTTTATAAAAGGTATTCATGACCTGTTTTTAAGATGATTTGTTGGGAAACTTTCGGTTAGTAATCCATGGCTTCCTGTTTTCCTGAGGTCTAAATAGAATAAGACACAGGAGCCGATTTCTTTTTGCCCTTGGCCACTGGGCATGTCAAGGACCCACCTTTATCCTGCCACACATACTGAGGAGGATAGTAAAGAAGTAAAACCTGCTTCTAAATATTTTTTTTAATGCCATGCCAGAAAAGGAGGTTCTTTGTCCTACCATCAGATATGCAAAAATGCAGAGTTCTCTAAATGCTACTGGGACTTGAACTGAAACTGTGTGCTCTGGCTGGATGAGACTAAAGTCACTTTCACACTGTTTCCTATTGTGCCAGGTATGCATATTGCATGTCTGCATGTGTTAGTTTTTTTTAAAGAACAGATGGTATGCCAAGTAACACTCTGAGGAGGACCTGTGATGCTTGTAGCTTGTTCCTTTCTATATGCACATATTACGTCGTTTGAATGTCATCTTGACATGTTTCTGAAATACCAGGGCATTGTAATAGAAATCTGTTAATCTCTTTCAGAAAACTTTCAGTGTACCAATGAATGAACTTACAATCTAGATCTAGATGGTTCAGAGGAATTGTTAAAGATCCCTCTCCCCATGTGCTTTAACTTTAAGTTTTTATAGAAGACAATAACTGGCAAAAAAGGAATTGTACAATAAATGTGGCAAAAATGATTGTCATTTTTGCAATCCTTAATTTTGCAAAACACTGCATATTTTGTTCTCTACAAAAAGAAGAAAAAATACTTTAAAGGTTGTTTTTTTAAGATAATTCTAATTTAACAAATTGATATTGTCTTTTATTATTATTTTATTTTAATATTTGGAGATAGAACTGTAAGTACAAGAAATATAGGCAAGTCTGGAAACAATATTCTGCCTGCAATGCGTTGCTAAAAACTGGTGTGATACAGCACTTAACCAGACAAAACATTTTTTCAAGATATCCCTAACAGGTATCTTATTCAGACACTGTAAATAGAAAACAATAGTAATTCTAAAGGCTTTCAGGTTTAAAAGTTGTCGTATTTCTTCTGAAAATTGTTCACGTTTTGTTTGTCTCTAATGATGAAACACTTCAAAGCATTTGGTTAGAATTTGAAATGTTCTTTTTTTATTTATAGTGTTACATCTTATGTTTTTCTTTCTTTATTTGCTTACTTTATACCACCATTTAAATTAAATTATTCCAAAAATAAAATAAACATAATTAAATAAATAAATATAGTCCATTAATACCAGTTCTCTCTTGAGATGACTAAAACTGGATATGTGTAGGACTGTATAATGAGATTAAGAAACTGTGCCAAACAAGGTTAGGATTTTGGGTAAAAAATACACATACACACATTAAAAACAGCTATAGATGAAGTGTTAGGGTCATATTCCCTGTAGTTTATGTATCATCTCCATCAAGATGTGGAGCAGGTGTTACTTAGACGGTCCTAAATTTATGAATCACACTTTATGAGATCACTGGTCTCATTTAACTACACTGATGTTTCAAACATCTGTAAGTGATCATAATTTCACTTCCATTAAGTGCACATTAGCCAGAGCATTACCAGCTGAGGAGAAAGATGTCACGTAATGCATCATTCGAGGCATGCTTTAGTCAAATTAATTTCTTTATCGATGAAAAAGAAAAGTGGGTTTCTACTTTTTAACCATTTAACTATGCTCTTGGTAGCGGAAATGAGAAAATAAATCTTGATTTCTTCAGTGTTTCCTCTTTTTTACCCCCTCTTCTCTGAAAGTTAAATCCTTTGGTGGATGTCCTAAAACCGACAAAGTTGAAAGTGAAATGAATCCTTCTTCACAAAGTTTGGAAGCTCAGGGACCCAAAAAGCAACAAGCACATTTGTTATTATTTATGTAAGCATGTCGTCCTCTCGTCTAATGAGCCTTTCACCGTAAGCATAATGAAACAGCTTGCATTAGCACAGGCTAAATGAGCAGCCGAGAGTTCCTGTGTCTATGCAGCAGGATGAAAGCAGATGTTCCACAACCCAAACATAACAAACCAAGTTCTACAAAGGAGCAGAAGGGACTTAGAGTCAGCATCGTTCTCATCAGCTCATTGACTCCATTGTGTGTATGGTAAAAAACTTGTGAGAACAACACCTAAATGAGCCATGGCCAACTAACCACGAATGAGGCTTCAAATTGATTTTTTCCCCCCTTCCACCTATGAATGCATCAGAAATGTACAGCTAATAAATCTGAAGTCAAAGTGAATGTGTTGTCAACAGTTCAAAGCTATTTGAGAACTATTTCCAAACATTTAGTCAACAAGCTTGGAATGTGTGTGTTACAAAAGTGTTTAGTTATTAATTTTTGAATATTCCATGGATGGTTATAGCAATATAAAAGTAGGTAAATGAAAAAAACAGATATATCACAATATTTTGTCACAAACACTCTAGAATAGCTCAAATATTGTTGGTGTCAACATTAAGACATCTGAAAATAACCATAGACATTTATTACAACATCTAGGAGAGTATAAATGTAGAAAACCTTATTCATGGAGCAGAATGAGGGACTTTAAAGTGATAAATCTAGTGTGTTTCCACTGGCACTTAAAACCTCTATCTTGAATTATTAAACATTTATTTTATAATAGTGAATAAACTTGTCTCCAAAATCCTGTTTTTGTTATATTAATTTGTTTAGCCTCATCAGAAATCCAAATAGGATTCAGATTTTAAACTCAATTTTTCCCAAGTGTCAATTACATGACTAGTTTTTAGTACATAATTTTAAAAAATAATGTACACAAGACTAGTTTTCAGCTCAGGGCCTTTACCAATTTCTAAAACAAGAGAGAAGTCACCAAATAATGTGTTAATCTTTACATTAAACTGATATTAGGGTCTGCAAAAGTCATTATTCTCCTTTTGGTGCAAGAAAAGCCGCTGACACTGCGCACTAAGTTTAAGCCAGATATTGGAAACTAATTTGTGAATCAAACAAAAGGTAATTGTCACCATCAATCATAAACCAGGTGCCAAAAAAAAAAAAACGATTCATAAATCTCATTTGTGGTGATTTTAATTAAATCTGCAAAAGCATTGTTCGAGCCCCCCATGAAAGGTCTAATTTGACAGCTCACCTGTACCAGTCCAGTCCCTTCTCGTAGTTCCTGTCAAAGAAGTGTGGCTCATTCCCAACGGCTCTCACGTCCGGGTGAACCCTGAGAGCCTCCAGCAGGGCTCGGGTTCCCCCTTTCTTCACCCCGATTATAATGGCTTGTGGAAGTTTCTTCTCCCCGTAATCCGAGGTGCAGTTCACCCTGAGTTCGCTGTCCGTGGTGCTGATCTCCTGGCGCTCCCTCTCCGGCGCGGTGGGGCGAAACGCCGCCGCAGATTTAGTTGGAGACGTCTGCGTCCTAATCCACTCCGCCGTCCTCCGTTCGGCCTCATCCGGCTCCCCCACCGTCGGAGCCGCGGTCGTTCTCTCAGCCGGCGTGAATTCCGCGGAGCCCGGCGAAGCCGAGTAAAGTTTCTCCCTCAGTGTCACAAAAGTTGTATCCTCCGTCACCAGCCTGCCCTGAAACACATAGTTCTCCTGCAGCGGGAACTGCAGCGAGTTGTAGCAGCTCATCAAGCTGTAGAACAAGTAGGTGACGGACAGGGAGAGGGTGAACATGAATAAGATTTTCCGGGGCACTTTAGAGGTGAAAACCGAAGTGCTGGACCAAAATGCCATCTCTGATAGCGGCGATCCTCTCAAAGAAGTGGCCAGACATGTTTCCACCCCGAGTCTTGCATGGACAAAATCAACAGTAAAAATCAGTCCCCATCAGCGCTGCTCCAGATAAAAGAAGCGCCAGGCTGGACCAGACCACCCTAATCCAAGCAAAGCGCATATTTATCAGGATGGCTGAGGGGGGCTGGGGGGTGTAGGGGGGGAAAGGGTCGTTAAAATTCCGGAGGAATATCACGTCTCTTTTCTTGAGTATTGATTTCTTATTCCAGTGCTGACAGACAATGGCACAATTTATTGGACCGAACTTGCTTATTTGAGAGACTGAAGGTCTGGCGCCCTTCCAGATGAACAGCCCGGCTTGAAGAGGACAGTGTGCGATAGACGGAATCCTGGCATTTTTTTTTTCTTATGAAGAAGGGAGAAAGAAGAAAGCGGAGTGTTCAAAGTACAGGCTTCTTCCCATATCAGCCGCTGAAGTCTGAAGTCCAGTCCCGTCTGCGATGAAGAGAGTGGATTTCCAATCAGACGCAAAACCTACGAATCCACCGAGTCTCTCCAACGTGAAATAAATGAACACGAGCAATTTGTGCTTCTCTCTATTTACTTTGTGCTGCGGAAAGTCGACAGCCTTTTGCACAAAAGCTTACACACTTCCCACTGACTACCAGGCTGCCGCTCGGTGTCCTCACGCCTTCTCACATTGGTAGGATCCTACGATGTGCGCATCGGCTGTGTGAGCTCATCTGAGCTGAGGCACAGTAAAGCCACACAGTACAACTAGTGTGTACACCCACCTTTCCTCGTGTCCGCGCAGAAAACAGCGCTGTGTAAACGTCAGATTTCCTAATCTGAGGGAGTTTTGTGATGGAGAAAATTCCGCTCGTTCCTGTGGCTGCTGGCGGAGATTAGACTCCCGCTGCTGAGGTTTCTCAGCGCTTAACATGAGGCGAATTAACTCGGAGTGTTTGGAGTTCACAATTAAGATCAATCTCAGAAACATCATTTAGATATGTATTTTTTCAGTATTTTTTTAGAGAAAGCTCATGTCTGCACCCTGCTGGTTTTTTATAGAGAATTGCAATAGTTAAACTTACAAAAAAAAGTTTTGTTTTACAATGCCGAGTTGAAGTAGATGATGTTAAGTTGTCTTGTATTCAGTTTATGCTTTATCCAATGAATGGGATTTTGAATCTCATGTTTGCTCATCTACTGACACAAACTGTATAGGTTAAATAAATCACACGTACAGTAAATATTATACACATTGTAAAGCAGAAAAGATCACTGGGAATGTTAGCGAAACTAACATTTCACAATCTCAATGCCATTGAGATTGTGAACAATCTCAATGGCATGTTCACAAGTCTTGTCAAATAAAATAACCATGTGGTACAGAAATT